>CAMXCT020003069.1:0-77214 GCA_947184155.2 Cladocopium goreaui | reverse complement strand
CCAAGAATCACATAAGCCGCACTCCACATCGAGTAGCAGATTACCAACCTGCCAAAGCTGGAGACACTTCTCAACTTGTCGGATAGCGTATCCAGCCACAATGATCATCCTTTGGCATCATCGGGAATGTGACCGCTGCACTTTTTTCCACACCTTCGGACCACTCACGCCAGCAGCACCAAACCAGCATGACAACCAAATAGCGGCATAGCAGCAGTTGTCTGTGGCAACAATGTGTTCTACTGCCATGTGTCCTGATGAATCCTTCCGTTGGGCCCGTTGGGTCTTTGGCACTGATCTCTGCGCCCTTTCCATCTGAGTTGTGCAACTGTGATGTTTCTGAATCAGGAGAGATCAACACCAGGTGTGAACACATTGACCCAATATGGCTATGGATCAAAACCCACCCTTCAGTTCCCCAAAAATGAGCTATAGCTTCATACCCTCCCCGTGGCATTGGTACTGACCCATCCACCATTTCTCATGGTTGAATCCCATGTTTGTTAATTGCAGGAACCACCTTGCTGGTGTGAGAAAAGTACACCTTGTTGATGGCCAAATCATGCGAAATCCACCTACGACCCAGCGGCTGGGCGCCAGACCCCTCAGCAACCCGCCTTGGCACTTGGCAAGAATAGATGGATCAACCCTGCATTTTACCTGCTAAGAAAATGTGCGTGAATGGTTGTTCATGGTTGTTAAATGGATACTAATGGATGTTAATGGAAAGTAACAACTGATGGAAGCTGATGGGCCAAGAAAATGCGCTGCCTTCACTGAATCACTGGTCGCGGATCTCCTTGCTCATTTTTTGGCCGAGAATGTTGCTGCGTTGCGAAAAGCGAGGTTCTCACCAGTACCCTTTTACGCCACCCATCTGCCGGAAAACATCAGCCCAATCCCACACATCAGGGGATTTTGCCTTTGCTTTCTTTGCACTTCTCTTTGCAGGCGCAGACGATTCCTTTCCTGGTGACATGGTGTCTGACCGGCTCGCCCTTCTCTTTGTCACAGGCACAGGCTTTGTTGGAGGCTCTGGCCACAAGGGGTCCTGGGTTGATGAAGGTTGCAGTGACCCAGCTTCTGGAGACGTTGGCAATGTCGATGTTGGCAAGAGCGTAGGGTCCGAAGAGATTTCACGTGCCGCTGAATGATGAAATCTATCTGCCAAGGCTGGGACTGCCAGACACAGCAGAAAGGCCCATGGCATTCTGCAATTGGAACTATCAATTTCTCAAACTAGCAAACGCTGGAGCCAAAGTATTTATGTCACTTGTTGGAATGAGGCAATAGTACACAATAAGAGGCATGCATGACAGCATAACTGCTTTCACAACTTGCGAACACTCAGAAACTGGAAATAAACAGCATCCTCTGCTGAAAAAGTCGTGCTCTCTCATTCTCTGCACGTCATGACTACACATTCTACACTGAGGTGATGTCCCAAAGATTGTGTGCTTCTCATCCAATTGCTCCACCGTCTTTCGAAGCGTGATCTCGGTTCTTGCACCATAGGTCACAAAACCCAAACATCCATCTGAAGCGCTTGGTTGAAGGAAAAACTACAGGAAAGCCATTTGCTAGCGAACTACACGAGTTCAGGTAAGTTCTCCTTCATCCAACTATTGCAAGCTGACCGGACTGTCCGTTTGTCCGAAAAAGGCAAAGCTTCGTTTCTTCCAGAGTTCACACCCTTCTGACAACAACAGGATCGATTCTCCTATTTGACACCTAGTATTTCAGAAGTAGCTATAGAGTGAACGTTCAAATGGGATAGTCTCTATTCCAACCACCATTTCTTTACTGTCATCCCGTTATATCCAATATATATATATATATCCATAGGCTCATGGCATAGAACTGCGAAGCATTTTCATTTGGCTTCTCCTTGGAACAATGTCTGCTGCCGCTGCGAACACTCAACACGACTTTGATTAAGTGACAGGCCATTTACTACAGAAGGACTTCTAACACAAGCAAGTTTCAACAGCTAGAGGGAACTACAACATCCATCGTCAGAGGACCAACAAACAGTGCTTTTTTTCTGAGGCCAATGGCATTTGCCATGCCCACAGTCCCACGCACCTGAAAGCGAAGCAATAGCCACCGAATCAACTGAAAGGGGGAGAACTTTGAATTTTTCAAATTGAAAATGCTGAGTTTGTCTCACCAATCCGACTGCAAAGTTGAGGCAAAAGACAACAGGATCTCTTGTTTTGCACCATCTTTTCTATTTCAACATCTGTTGGGCCCAACTGTGCCTGCAGCTTAAGTCATGTCAACTTCTGCGGTAAATCCAATGCCATTAACCGCACCATCCCTAATAGCCTACTGGCCCCATCAACAGAAATGGCTGGGATTCCAACCCTGCTGAGCCGCCCCACGCTGTGCTTCAGTGCAGGATGTATCTCATCCTTGAAGTAGCGATGACCCAAGCCCGGCAGCTTCGCATGAACACAGCAACCGCCTCACCGGACAGGATCCCAACGTCACCTGATGTGTTTTAGCCATGGGTCAAGTCAGATCCAGGAAACATATGGGTATGGATCAATACCTATTAATACCATTTTTAGGGGGATGAACATCCGTTTACCAGCTATTTTGATGTTCACCAGGGGTACAAGGTTTTGACACACTGCCATATGTTTATGCTTCTTTTATCAAACGATTCTGAAATTTTGAGAAGGGATAAAATATGATTCTGAAAGGAGTCTGACATCATCCCATCCCTCTGGCTCTGGCAACGGTCAACCCTCCAGCCTCGTCCCGTGTTGGTGGGGTCACCTGTTCGAGCAATGTAATCCTTCTCGACCTGCGGACCATGGTGGACAGGATCTTAAAACAAGAAACGCCACAAAACTCATGTGGAAAATCAAGAAATGGTTTTGGAAATCCTTCGGAATATCATTTTCCTATGGTTGGCGATGTGCGAGTTCTATGTTAGTCTTGAATGACAATATCCCTGAGCCATCCACTTTATTTTGGTGGATGAGATCCTTTTTGTTTTAATTGCGGTGTGCTGGTTGCCTGTTAACGACATCTCGCTTTCGAGTCTCTTAACATCAACTACCCAAGGGCTTCTAGTGATTCCTCTCAATGATGCCCCACAACATTCTGCAAACAGCTCCAACATGCCCATGACCCCACAGACAGGAAGAGGCAGTTGTTGTAGTACTTCATCTTGCAGAGCCTAGGAGCCGAGACTGAGCAAGTGACAACATGTGTCTCAAAATGGGGCATAACCCCAATAGGGCTATTTGAATGGGCAATATGATAAGTAACCAGTGGGTAGACCACACTTTTCGACAAACTCACATTGAAGAAATATTTGTTGATGCAAATTTACTTGACAAAGCAGACAGGATGGATCTGGTTTCCTTTGCGGTTCTACCACATACTCCATGAACGTCCCACGGCAATAAAACCCCGGCCCGAGAACCATGAGCTGCTGGTCACACTTAGCATGGGCATGTGTCAGTGTACACTTTTATATAGGTATGAATATGTTCAAAGCTGCTAATGCCATGCCAGCGGTACAAGCAAACCCAGCAAGAATATGTTTGCCTCACACATGTGATGCATGAAAACATCAGCCCAAACAGAAATCTCCCTCCACTAGTGCTGGGCAGCGCTGCTTCAGAAAGTTGAGACACGTCCGTGGAGCATGATCTACCTCTCCGCCCGTGGCAGCAGTGGCCCATACTAATTCTTAGACCTTCATGGACCCTCAAAATATATTGGTCATTCGTAGGATGAAACCATCCTATTTGCGGGCCGGATCGTTTTGAACCGTACCCACTCTACAATACTTCCAACACTTCTCCCAAGAATCTACAGTACTTGAAGCCATTTCCAAAGCCTCGCTGCCGACTGTGCCTTCAGATCGATCACCAGGTCGCCCAGGTTGGTTTCAATCAACACCGCCATGGGTTTTTTTTTGGGGCTTCACTGGAGATAGAACAACTTGGGGCTTTGCCAAGACCTATATGTCAGCTTACAGGAGTACTTTCAAGTGCTGCTTGATATGTTGGATCTTGCAACATTTCTGGCAGTCCTCATTGTCCTAAGTGCTGGCTCTACCATTTCAGTTCTGGGACCTGCTTCGCAAGTGAAGCAATGCTCAACTTGTGATCAACGTGGATGTTGCACAGTCCAACGCCCAGCCTGTCTGAATCCAAACCCTTGTGCACTTGTGACGAAGGTGTTTAGCTGCCTGTCATTGAGGTTGAATTCATGTCGCAAGTCTCTGTTGTAGCAAATCGTTCGCTCACAGGTCGTTCCCTTCCGGGCCCGCGATTCATGATTCTTCTGCCTTGTAGCCATAAGCTGAGCAAATGGGGCGGCCAAGCACAATCATGACCAACGAAAAATCTGCTTGCACTTCCCCAGCTCATCGCACAGCACCGATGCAAAATCTCAAACCATACCGTGCTATCAGAGCTACAAGCTTTTTTCGGATAGATCAAAGGAGGTCAATCTTCAAGTACTCCTGGGATTGTGTTTTTTTGGGGTTTCCTTTCAGATGGGGGTACCCATTTTTAATCCATTTCAAGAGGATTTTCCCTTATAAACAGTGAAAAAAACCATGAATTTTGGGGTACTTCCATGTATGGAAACCCCCATGTGGTGGCCACGGTTCCGACGAGCCTCTCGGGAGGAGCGGGTGCGCGCGGTGCGCGGTCAGGAGTCTGCAGTCAATTTTAGTGGTGGGATAAAAAAGGCAGGATCTGAATACAACTTGGGTCCAGTTCTAGATAAGGGTACAACTCACTGAAGGTTTCATTAAGCTATCTATAGATATATATAATATATATATATATATACATTGTACATAATATATGTGTGATTATGTGTGTATACTACATATCATACATGTTGGGTCATCGCTGTGTTCAGAAAAACAAAAAACATAGCAACTGAGCCATCCAGCCGCAGGGCTGGTCTCTCGCATTGCGAGGGACCTAATTTCCAGCACTATGCACGAGAATGAAAAACCGTCAGGCATGGCCCATTCTTAGTGGTCCCTGGTGGTCCCTCCAAAATCTCCAATTCTCCAGAACAAGAAGAAAACGCAGTGCAAAAGTAGAGACACAGTTTGAATTCAGAGTAGAAAAAAATGCACTGTTTGATGAACCGATGAACCAACTCCTCCACTGAACTGCTATCCATTGAGGCCGAGTCCACCAGCTTACGATGACCAGGAAGAGCATCTGGGGGATGTCGGGGCTGTCGGCTGTCCCCTCCCTAATAAATACCCCCTCAAGAAAAACTGGTTGTGTATTGGATCTATTCATTTCAGGGTCCCTCATTTCGATGTTATTTGATGTTATTTGATGTTATTTGATGTTATTTGATGTTGATGTTAGGGGATGGGGTACTGCCAAAACAGCAGCCAATGTCAGGCGAAGTGCTGGAGGATTACGGCTGAGTGCCCGTTCGTCTTTGGTTGGTAGGGGTTCCCAGATTATAATTTTGGTGGCTGGTAATCTTTCTTACAGATATACTAGATAAACATATAAACATTATATATGTATACATATGTGTATGTATGTATAAAATTGAGTGTTCCTGTGGAGTAACGACAACCCCATTGAACCGCAGCAGACAACCCCATTGAACCACTTCTCCCCGGACCGTTCGGTGACCAAGGCTCGCACGACAACGGCCAGAAGGCCAAGCGTTATCCACCTGATCAGTTTGCGAACTGGAACAATCACCATTTTGAATATTAAGATCAACTTCAATCAACTTTATTATTAGTAACTATATATCGCTATTTTCAATAGCTATGTTGAATTAGAGAGGATTAATTTTAATGGCCCGCATTATCCCCTAAGCTTCCATAATGGATTAGAATGGCCAATGTTTATCACTTTTTGGCAATTTGAAACAAATAATAATGATGTCTTGTATGGGTATGGAGCAAGTCATTGTACCATTGTATCCCAAAATGGGATCTTCTACAACCCTTAAATACTGACCTGGGCCGAAGCAAATATGACTCATACAGTAAGTGCGGGAAATGGCTGAGACAAGCAAAAGTTGATGGAAATTCATGAAAGTTGATGCAAGTTGATCTCAAACAAAATGGATGGTTCAGTAAATGATATTCAACATACAAAAAAATGACATAAAATGGAAAAAATACCAATTCTGTGGGTCCATTAGCAATGACTCGATTCTGCAATCCTGCTGAGTTTCCGGCGGCGTAGAGATCATGGCCTGCCACCATCGGAGATGTATGTGTGTGTGTGTACATAATATAATATATATATATACATATACATATATATATATAGTTATATATATATATATGCGGAAGATCTTGAGGGGTGACCACGGCCATATCTTTTCATTTTATTCTTTTTATTCTATTTGTTCCATTTATTCCATTTACTCCATGTATTTCGTTTATTCCACTTATCCAATTATATATATATATATAGAAATGTAAATAGATCTTCATCCCCCAAATTCGCATGCTGTTACGTAGATACTGTGAATTTTGGCCCATCCAAATGTTTCCCTGAAAACATCACTGGCACCTTCAAAGTGCTTCCCATTGTTTGCATCACCGATGATGCCACCTGCGGCAGCAAAATCTCACGTCTTTTTTTTCAACAGATTCATAAATCCAACAGTTGATGAAAATTGGGGGTGCCCCCCAGTGTGATCTGCTAAAATGCTACCCCAAATGATCAACAAGCCAGATTTTCAGGCCCGACTCTTCCACAAGTCCTGGCCTCGCTGAGTGCGCTTTGTCCCTCAACGTAGTGCCTACATTGTGTGTCAAGCACCAGTTGTGGGGCTGCTCCCTGTTGGGAAATACATGTTGTATATCATGTATATCAAACCAAGACCGATGGCAAAGCATTGCTTGTTAAAATGTCCGTACCCTGCACTATTCACCTCCCCCATAAATGGCATAATCTTTGAAATAAATACTGCCACCAAATCCGATAATTAAAAGAATCAGCAGAAGTCGTTTGTCTCCACAGTTCTCGGCTTCCCCACAATTGGTTCCCACCTGCAGGGCTTGAGTCCAGCTGTGGGAATGCCGCGGGTGTTTTGGTGAAAGAAAAACTGCTACTTACTGTACATTACATCAGAATAACAAGGTGTATTCTTATTCACGGTAATATCATGTTTGCCCATACAGTATCTTCTATTTAGGTCATGTATATTGTCATATCTCCGTGCAAACGACATACAGAGATGAACAAGGCAAGAATTTATACTCTCTTGGCATTATAAGGAGTGACTAAACCCCAAAACTCAACCCGCCCCAACCACTGGGTTTTGACCCTGCGAAGCACACCTCGAAGGAGGGTCGTGGCTGAAGCTTCAAACATCGCATAGATCATGGACAACACCAACAAACTGCAGCACGATCGGAGATGCCGGGTGTAAATGTTTGAGATTCTGGGAGCTGTCTCGGGCCAATGTAATGTCAAAATAAACCATAGGGACTCCCCAAATAGTTATACCCAGTAACATCATGTAACATCTTATAATCTAATTTATGAATCCAGGGCTGACATCATTTTTTTCTCCGCTGTGTTTCGCCGCGCGAGATCCGGCGGAGAGTCCTACTGCATCGCGTCGTGAGGTGCTTCGCCTCCTGTAGAGCCACAAATGGGTTGCGGATGGGGAGATGATTTTAAGAGAATACCATCTACAACTTATTAGATTCATTAGTATTGCATATTCTAGCTGTATTATAGGGGTATAGTCCAGTAGTTGCAAAGGTATAAGCTAGAGGTGAAATATTTCAAGAATCCCACTTGTAGCTCAGCCTCGTGACCTTCCCCAGATCCTAGTTTTTGAAACCCACAGCTCCTTCCATCACCAGCTGCACCACCTCTTCCGCCAAACTCATGGCTGAGGTGAGGCCAGGACTTTCGATGCCAAACAGATTCACCAACCTTAAGGGAACTCTCCGTGTCTCCAAGTGGCAAGGGATACCAAGTGACAGGAAACCAAGAGGTTGGCCAACAGGGTTCTTCACATTTGTCCCCTCATTTCTGGACAACAACAGCAAATGTGTGTCTTTCCATTGCTTCCAGTGACTGAAAAGAAGTCTGGCTGTTTTCGCAAGCGTGGCTTCCTTTCAGTTTGATGTTGTCAACATCTCAGGGTCTGGCTTTCCATAACTAGCCACTTGAAAATCGGCAGCTGGCTCTCCTGGCGGCATCATTGACCCCCGCTTTTGTGGCTGGCCAAACACGGAGCGGTCCTGGCGCCGAGAGCTTTGGGCGCACTCCAGAGTAGTCAGCAACTAATGCGCCATCTGGCAGCTTGGGCCAGTAGCGGCGCACCTGCAGTTGGCACATGGGCGGGGCACCCAGCATCACAGGTCCCTTTTTCGCGAGTCTGACAGCTCGCAGATGGAACAACTTGAAAGAAGATGGTTAATGGGCCAGACCCCACCTCAGAGTAGAAGGCCTCGCTCTTCTTGTCATCCACTTGATAGGCAGCAGCTTGGTGGGAGCCATATGCCGCCTCAAGAATCCAATGCTATGATTGAAACTATACACAAGTTAACAACCATCATTTCAAGCAGCTATGAAATGATGAAGCAATCTGAAGCATGTCGAAGATGGATCAACTTTTTCAATCTGATCGCACAGATATCATCACAAACGTGATGTAGTTTGAGGTCCCAGGATTGTTGATCACTTTGATCCCAACAGAGTCTGATTTGCAAAGTTGCCTCGTCCACCTCTAGTCCAGGCAAAATCTCCGGTGGCAACCACTCCACGTCAGGGCCAAAGCGCACCTGCCCTAAGCCGCGGGGAAGCTGGGCCAGCTCATTCGGAGAACCCACTAATGTCTACCCTTCATAGTGGCCCACTAATGACATCATTGGTGCTCACACGTTAGTGTCAAACACAGCTGTGATCTGGGTTGGTCAACCCCAAATTTCCAAAATTTGATGATCATATTCCATCATATTCCCCCCACTCAATGGCCATGGATCGTAACTCGTGAAAATCCCCATCCTCAAACCCACCCGGCCGCCTTGAAGGTCCACGGTGGCATGCACGCCCAAGCCGCTGGTTTGCGGCTCTGGCACTGGGTAGACCAACCTGGAAAAGGGTCTTAGGCCGCCTGACAGCCGCAGATCATGCTGGTTGCAGTAGATCTCCACATGATATCGCCATTCTGGGCACTTTAACCCGCAAATCAGGTACATTGATGGATCCTCAAATATAAATCTTCCAAAAACACGGAATTCTCATGGGGGGTCAATCGAAAAAAAGGGATGAAACATCCCTTCGGCCCTTCGAGCGAGCCATACCCAGTTTTTTTTTGCGAATTTCCCCCATTTTTCAGCGGCACTGCGGCACCTTGCAGGGCATAGTAGCTGCCACGGCAGTAGAAGGCTTTGGGCACCGGCTCCATCCCCAGGGACCGCGCCACCCGCGGTGCCGCGAGGCCACAGCAATTCACCACTGCCTGCGCCTGATCTCATGGGATTTCTTAGGGATGATTGGGGACTTTTTGTTGGGGTAAGGGATGTTAGGGGTAGAGAAACACGTTTAACATCGTTTGACCAACAAAAATGGTGATTGAATGGGTATTTCACGGGAATATAACAACCTGTATCCAATTTGGGAGGTTGCAGATGATTAACCATCAAATTTGGGGGTATCCCATGTTCAAACAAACCTAAATTCCTAAATCAATCCAACCAGTTGGTACAGTAAATTGATTCCATCAATCAGTTGGTATTTCATGATTTGAAATGGGGCTATCATCAAGAAATCAACAATGGTCAACCAAACCGAGAAATCCATCAACCAGTCAAAGCCAATCAAAGCCCATCAAAGCCAATAACCAATAACAACCAATCAAAGAATCAATTAAATGCATCCAAATCCAAACAACTACAGTAATCAAACTCAAGCAAAACCAAGCAAGCAACCATCGAATCATCGATCGAACATGAGCAAACACCTGCTTTTAAAGTCGAATTGTTGTCAACATCTGTCAACATCTGGGTAGAGGGTTTTCTCAAAACCAAAGCACCACGAACACTTGTCACCAGTGTCCTCTACCGTAAAGACATCAGCGGAATCCACAGATTCAAGCTCCACCATCACACCTGCCAGCACCATCTGCGGTGACGGTAGATTTGCTAACCAATTGGCATCATGAGATTCAGCCTCACAGTTATTGACTCTGAAGTTAGTTTCATCCAGACTTCGGGGTGAGCCTCAAGCATCCGGATGATTTTCTTAACCATTATTTGACCATCACCCATAGCCATAAATTTCTTATGGCCGCAGGCCCAGCCTTCTTGGTAGACCTGGCCACCTCGCAGCTGTGTGCGTAACGCCAAAGTGGCACCATACTCCTCGGCATCTGCCAGCAACGCCTGCAACTTGGCATGGAAAATGTCTCTGGCTGGGACAGGATAGGATACACCAGGATAGGTATACACACAGACGCACATATATATATATATAATCATCCTGGAGTAGATAAAATATTGATGAATATTGATACTTCGTGAAAATATGATTGAAATGTTGAGAGTCTATCTGCTTCAGGAAGGACATACTCAGGTATTCCTATGCTAAGTTGCCCAAAAGCAAACCCCTCGTTGTGCGCCTGCATGAAAGCATGGGAGTCCACGATACCTTGATTGCTGCAGAAGGCAAAGTTTCAGGCGCCTTCCAGAGGAACTTTCGATTTAAAATGAAGACGTTGAACTTTTGAACCATATTGGAAGACATTGAGAGTTCAACTCCCGAAGTTGAGAACACATTTTAGTTGGGTAGTCCCTGAGTCTTGTTGGTCGAACAGGTCTTCTTAATTGTTGCAAACCACAATTTGTTGCCAAGCCAAAGTTTTGCCTTTCCTTGCTTTTCCTTGCCTTTTCCTTGCCTTTTCCTTGCCTCTTCCCTACCCTCTCCTTACCTTCTCTTCAAGTCTTTCTCCCCTCTTCCATGCCAAGCTGCCAGTCCGGGGAGAATGCAGAGCTTCCACGCAGTAGACCTCGTGGTTTTTTTTGCGGTACAATGTGTCGATGGGGTACAATTTGTTGACAGTTGATCAATCCCTTGGCCTTCACGCTACTTAGTGGTGGAATGTATTGGATCTCTTCATGACAGGCACCTTGGGGGGTTCATGTGGCTGGGGTAGTGGCCCACCTGTCCGCCAAAGGTTGCACCCGGGTATTGAACCCGGGTCTGACACATCCCGTCTTCTCCACTAGACCATACCGGCTCTCTTGGTGGGAAGGTATTATTGTGGATCCCCTATTAATGGATGGTTGTAGTACTGATGGATTTAAAATCTATATAGTGACTGGTGGGTACAGGGTTTCTCAAGACCCTGCTTTTAGGAAATCACCCATTTTTATGTAGTGGTTAATACCTCCTTGTGGATGGTTGATGATTTGGCTTACCATGTTTTTCATTTCCATGACTTTACAAGTATAAGATGTGGGGCCAACCATGGTGGATGATGGGAAGGATGTTTTCATGAATGGGGTGTTGCCAGCATGTACTGCTTTTCGTTTAACCAACCACCCTGGTGATTGAAAACTGGCCACAGCCCTCTAGATGCACCCTTTTTTCGTCTGAGTAGGAACAAACTGGCACAAATACCTAGGTTTCCAAAGCTTCTAAGGTCAGAGTTTTGCTACCATCACTTACTTCACAAACTATGGGGAAGTAAGGTAATTTTGGGCATCAGACCAATGGTGTTCTAGTGAGGTCGTTGTGATCTCAGAGTAATGCCAGGACTCTTGGCAGGTTAACTGTGCAACAAAAAAACAAGATAGTAATATTCAGTAATGAAGTTGTATATCATATTCGTAAATATGAGCAACATCTTAAGAGTCTTAACATTTACCCATTAATTAACATCCATGAACTCTATATATATATACATACATATATCATTTTGACTATCTGGATAGTCTGAATGGATCGGTAGTCATCTCCAGCCTCCGGCTCCATCTGCTGCACTTGCTGCGGGCTCAAGGGCTCCAACTTCACCCCGTTGCCGGCAGCCTCATCGTCATTGGTCCGAAAACACCCGGAAAACCATTGGAAAATAAACACCTGAAGTTTTGGAATGGTCAGTCGGATTTTTATTTCATAAAACTAGTTGGTAGAAGTTTTTCCTGTCGGAAACTTTGATGATTTTGAAGCAGTGCTTATCTCTTGCTGCACACCAGTAGATCCCTTGGCTCTCAGGCGGGGTTGTAGTCCCCTCCCCGATCTCCCCGTGAGTTCGTGCCTTCATCTCCAGTGCTTTGAGCTCAGGCAGTTGTGCTTCCGAAGTCGCCACGATGAGTTTGCCACATATGCCTTGGTGCAAAACCAGCAGCCGCCAGTGGCCGCCAGTGGCCGCCAGGTGCTTTAAGAAGATCCTGAATTGCCAGCTGAACCTATCCTGAATAGCCAGGTACACAACCTGAAACCGGCAATGGTCACCAACAATGCCTCCTTCAACTGAATTCAGCTTCCAGCTACGATGTGGCACCTCTCGCTCCAAACAGAAGCGTCGTAGCATCTCTGAACCACGGAGACAGTGCTTTGCCTCGAGTCGTTGGCTGTTCTTGCTATTGGTAGCCTAGAACTGTTTTGACAGCTTGTTTGGCTCAGTTTCACCACAAACTCTACCATAGATTGTGTCAAAGGAGCCCTTCACCACCCAGAGCATCTTTCTGCCTTACGGCTGCCTTGAGGATAGTAGAGCCCGGCATGGATCACTTCGCCTTAGTCGTTCCAGTTCCAAGGACTTTGACGAACATTTTTTTATCTGGAAGTTCTTGTGCTGCTGCCTGGAACACTGGAACACATCAAATGTGAGAGACTCTGCAACGACCAAGCGGCTGTTGCGGCTGGAAGTGCCTGGCAGGGTGGAATGGGTCCTCAGGTCCTCCATCCAATGGGACTCCTTATTATGGCTATAGCGGCTATAAATCCCAGTGGATTGACGACCATCCTGCAAGAACTGCTTGGTTGACAGGGATTCCCCATGTTAATGTTTCGAACTAATCATCAACCAACCAGGGTTTAGGAGCCACTGCTCAAATGATAATCCCAATAATATTCCAATTATATTCCCATGAAATCCCATGAATCCCACTAAATCCCATCAACAATCGGGTTCCATCATTTATCACTTATATCAACTTACATCCCCATAGTTTTGATGGTTAGAATCCTATTAAAATTCATTTGTAAAAAAAACATCGAATCATGAACCAGAGTTTTTCACACTGTTCACACAAAATCCCTATGGCTGATGGGTTTTGAACCCATTAAATCCATCAAATCCCATGAAATCACCATTAAAACCCATAGCAACCACCAACCGTGCCTGCCCCAACGGCTCCACCAAGGTCGCAGAGCACCACCTCCCGGCCCAGACGCGCCAAGGCGCGGGCGCAACTCAGGCCGATCACCTCTGCCAAGAACCATCGGTTGTTTGATAGCGATATGACAATATACTTATTGTATAAATATAAATATAAATTTAAAAATATATATATGTGTGTAAATATATATATATATACATATATATATACACATATATATATATACACATATATATATGTACATATATATGTGTGTAAATATATATATATACAATATATATATATATGTATATATACAATATATATATATATATTAATCTATATACATGAATATATGTATTTAAAAAATATTCAAATTAAATATATAGAAAATATTTTTTTCGTTATATATGTATATAAATATATAAATATATTATATTTATTTTTATTTTATTTTGATATTTTAAATATTCTACATATATAAATTCAATATATAAAATATATAAATATATTATTATTATATATGTATATATATCATGTATATAATATTACATATATATATAATATTGTATAACGGTTGAAGCGCCCTTCTTTTCTCGAAATCCCAATTGTTTCACAGGCTGCTGGTGAAAACGCAGCTGCTACCCATGCTCCACATCAAGTTGGGTGGGTCTCCATGGGCTGGGAGACCTTGAGGATCAAAACGGTTGCCATCACAGTTGTTCCCAACGGTTCAAGCGCCCTTATTTTCTCCAAATCCCAATTGTCTCACAAAAACGCAGCTGCTACCCATTTCTTCCGTTACCTCCCAAGGTCTGCTTGTATGTGGAGCTTATACCATACTTGCTTGGGCAATTTTGCAGCTTTGAATGCAGTGCGTCTGCCCAGAACTGTGGGGAAAAGCTGAGCGACTGAAAGGACCTTCTGGCGGCTAAATGTTGAAATCCGTTTCAGGCAGAGGAGTGCTGTGGTCTCCTGGACGTACACCTCCATCACCTTCATATTGAGCCAACGGTCTTTACGCCGGCAATATTCACCATTTTCAGTCATCTGCAAACGCCACGTTGCTCCCCCTGATCGGAGAGAGCCAACATCCAAGGGTTTCACACCTGCTTCGCGGGAAACGGGTAAACCAAGTTTGCCTTGTCACCAAAAGCTAAACCTGTAACTTGCAAAAGGTCAGGTATATCTAATTTCGCAGCTTGGTGGCGTGGTCCAGGGCGCCTTGCAACCGACGTCGTAGCACAGGCTTCTTTGAACTCAACATATTTATAACTTATAATTTATAATTAGCAAAAACCGTATAGGGCTTTCCAGCAAAATATGAAAGCCTGCCATACTTCACCAGAATCGAATTGATTTCTTCGACATATAAATGGGAAGCTAAGAGCAGCCTTTCAAATTCGATTCCTTCACTATTGGTCCAGACCAAAAAGTTTCTCCAGTATCGCTCTCTAAGGCGTCCAGTAACCTCCAGCATAGGTCTGCCAATCGGCAGTGATAGGCGGGCTGCCCTCTCTTCAGCTTTCTGCCCTTCAGTGCCAGTCATAGGCCCTAAAACCATGGCTGAACAGCAATCAAACAACACAGCAGCGAGAAGGCAGCAGGCAGCAGCACCCGACCCCGATGGAAAGTCCAAGAGGAAGGCCAAAATCCAACTGGGTAAAAATCCACAGGATGGGGACGAGGAAAATCCAGGAGGGATGCCGAAGAGGATGGCACGGCAGAGAGTAGGAGGATGAAGCGCCTTCACCTGGGTAACCCAGCGTGCTGTCGAAGTCCAAACAGCTAAATCGACACTGGCGGTTGGCGGTGGACCGGAGACTTGGACGTGGCTGGAAGATGAGGGAGCGGCGGAAGACTGACCTGTCCTTGGGCAGTAAGATTTTTGGGGACGCGAGGAGGATGATTAGTCTTGCCCAGTTTGAAGCCCAGCGCCGGAGTCTTGGTAAAGTAACCAAGTCAAACATCTGATCTCTGGGCCAAATCCATACAAAGGACGGAGGGTCTGATCCCTCGTTGGGTCACCTGCAACATTCAGCTTGGTGGGGCAGAAAGGGTTGATCATGTAGAGGTCAGCAGCAACAAGAAGGGAGTTGATGTGGCGAAGGATAGTGGAGACAGCATGAGAAGCTGATCTTCCCTTTGAAAAAGCTCCTCAAGACACATTGGAGTCGACAAGGGAGAGCTTCTTCCTCGCTTTGTTTTGAACCAACCTTTCCACAGACTTCAACTCCAGGAGGTTTATATGAGTTTTGCTCTTAAAAGCCCAAGCCTTCACAACCTCCCATTCCGCTGTTAACATGACCTCATTCACAAGCTGGTTCTCGTGTGCCTCGTCTTTGGTTCGTTGATTGCCAGCAAAGTGAAACAAATTGTTTCCTGGGCATCCCGAGGCAGTAATAGGTCACGCCTTTTTGCTGCAATTAGTTCTCCGGCTCTAAGCAAGGCTCCCCATCCGAGAGCTAAACATCTTGCCACATCTGCCCAACCCCACATGAGCGCAACCGTTGTCATAGCAAGTAAAACTTGCCCAGGCATTGCAACATGGCGGTCACCGCTCTTCCTTCTTTCTCCAGGTCCAGCAACAGATCTTCAAGAAGCTTCACCCGTCCAAACTTCTCCCGAAGAGCGAAGAGGAGCTAGCAGCTGCCCACGTGTCCCTGCTCACCTACCTGGAGCGCTATGGTGGCTACAGGGGTCAGAGGGCTATGTGGATTTTGGCCCGTGCTATAGATGCGGCAGCATCCAACGACTTCTCGGCTACATTTCTCCCCTGGTTCCTCTGCTCCTGGCCTCGACCAACCTTTCCTATATCAAGGAGCTCGAGGTGCTTCAGACACGCAGAGCAATCAGGATGGCAGCCCCAAGGGCCAGACTGCAGAGGACGAAAACCCGAGCCCAAGGAAACCAAAGGGCCCGAGGTTTCCCAAGAGGCTCAAGGCCATAACAGATGCCTGAAGATGGCATCGCCGTGCATGAGCTCATGCGCCCAGCCTTTCGAAGAAGAGGTTGAGCCAAGCGCCACGGACCACAAACTCAGACGGCACAGAGGGGACTGCAAGGGAGTCACCTATTTCAGTTTTGCATGCGTTTTTTCAACAAGATAGGAGTCAGAGTGAAGTTTTTCGTAAGGAGCTTCCTGAGGAGAATGAGCCAGTTCCCGCCTCTCCCCCTAGCAGCTTTTCAGCTATCGTTCTTGGTGCACTCAGCTGGCAAAACCTGTGCTGCGGACAAGAACTGCCTTTTCAGCATTTTTGCACTTCTCCATTCAGACCTCCAAGTTGGGCAGCCAAAGAGGCAGACTTGCACCGGCCTTTTTCCCAATCCCAATGCCTTCAGCAGGTATCTTCGAACGGATGCCCACATCTCCTTCTTGCAAGAAGGGTGTTTCCATCTTCCTCCACAGAGCTGTTCATGTTAGTGCGATGGCATTGAATTTTTGGCATAGTGATGGGAAGATTTTTGGATTTGAGGAGCTGTGGAGGAGACCAAACGCCATGCACAGAAGGTTTTATGGCTTGATTAAGTCTCTTGTGAGGTCGGACGGCCTGGACGCTGAGTTTGAGGCCCTGCGTTCGGGACGAAAGAATCCAGAGCTTTTTCCGCGGCTTTTTGACCTGGTTGAATGTTTCAAGCTTCGTGGGGTATACGACAGGTCTTTCCAAAGTTTTGAAGTGCCTCGCAATGAGCCAAGGTATCCAGAGTTGCAGCCTTACCGAGACCTTGATCCGTCCCGCCTTAAGGTCAGCGGAAAGGCCCAGTGGGATGTGTCTGAGTTTTTGTCAGGGAACTTCCTAATGATCCTAATGGCCCATAGAGAAGCTATGATTCTGAAGCTTGACAGAGCACCAGAGCCCTGGGAATTCGCTCGCTTGCGTGATGATCAGGAAACCATACATCTGCTTGCCCGCCTTTGGGACAGCAATGGCCTCCTATATATTATACTTTTGCACCAGCAGGAAACAGAGAGGAGAGAAGAATTTGAGAAGGTGCGCGTTTTGAACGCGTACAAAAATGAATCAACCGACCGCCAAATCAGTGATCGCTGCGGCCGACATGCAATCGAAGCCGTCATCAAAGGGCCCTGCAGTCACCCCTTCAGGTTCAGACCTTTGTGATCTTGTTTTCGATCCCTCCAGCCAGTGCCTCTCCCTTTCAGTGTCCGACAGGAAGGACTACTATCAGATAAAGGTGACTAGGGAGGACCATTTGCAATACCCTTGGTCCTGGCCTACCTCCCGAGTGGCTTCAGGGGTTGGATGCTTATGAGACTTTTCCGCTTGACAATGCCAGGAGGAAGAGGTACGACAGGTTGAGGGATGGAGATTTATTAGGGATGAGGAGGTCAACGCATGCCCTCAAACCTTGGTGCAAAATTTGACAGGTCTGTGTACGCCTCCGACGCGTCAGAGACAAAAGGGGATTTTTGCCAAGCAGAGATACATGAGGAGATCCAGCATGTCCTTTTCCGCAGCTGTCGCTCAAAGGGTGCATACACGAAGTCGCTCACACCAGTGCAGGCCTTGCTTGCCAAGATGAATGCGTTTGAGGAGGTAGGTGAGGAAGTTTTCGAGCTTCCTCCTGTCAGACCAGGCCGGCCTCTGGCTTTCACTTTAGAGTTCCTTGAGTTTTTTTCTGGAGCAAGCCGTGTCATCACTTCCTCGGAGCAGTACAACATGAAATTTCTTCACCTTGCAGCCTGGATCACTCATCTGATTGCAGAGGGCATCCTGAAAGCAGTTTTGCTTGAGCCACCATGGACAACCTTCTCTGTCATGCGTCGGCCTCCCCTACGTGACAGGATCCAGCCTTTTGGTTTTGACACCAGTGACCGACAGACAGAGGATGGCAACATATTGGCCCACAGGTCATTTCAGATTGGCTACGTAGCCGTTGCCAATGGAGCCATTGCGATCATTGAGAAGCCCCACTCCTCCAAGATGAAGTATCTCCCAGCGTGGGGAATGCTGCTTCAGCTTGCCAGCGCAATGTTGATTCGGCAGACTCCTGCCAATTTGGATCAATTCACCAGAAAAGTTTTGTTTTTTGGGAATCAACGTGGATTTGAGACCACTAGCCCTGAGGTGCAACGATACATGCAACCACGTGCCTGTGCAAGGAGTTTTTACCAAGAAGTCGCACATTGCATTGCGCAAGGGGTTTTCCAAATGCGGCAGCATGCATCAGCAACATCAGATGTGAAGGTAGAGGGTCTCTGGGACTTAGCTTTCAGTTGGGTTCAAGCAGAACCATCTTCTCTTTTGCCCTTTGTGGATGGGACACCACTCAGCTCCAGGCCACCGTCTTGACTGATCAGGTAAGAGATCAATGCAGAGTGCTGCCGACTGCTGTGATATGGCTGCCACCGCTGAATCTTGTTGCAACCCGTCCTCCAGAACGTGGTATCGCTCCTCTGGGGGCATGGGTGCTGCCGGCTGCCACTCTGACCTCTACAGGGCGCCCTATACCAAAACCGCTGGGAGAAGGCCTTGGCTCACAGCTGGCAGCACGCGATGGCATCCCCGGGGTCTTGGATATGGCCCATTGGCGGCCATGGCCTGCTGCTTCATAAGCACCTTCATCTGGGCTGATAGGCGAAACTTGTTCTGCAAGGGCTGCATTCGAAATCCTCTTTGCGGCAGCTTTCTTTGGCGTCGCCGCTGCGTTGACTTCGGGAACCTCTTGCTCTCCTCGAGCACTGAAAAAAAGGACTCGGCCCTCAAGTTCACCTCTGGCCCATTCAAGAGCCGGGGCCAAAACTTCAGCATGCAAGGGAACATCTGCTGGATGCATCTCATCAAAAGGAACCACCTCCAGCAGGGAATCAGTAACTGGGTCATACTCTCTCAGGTAGGCCAGCACTGAATCCAAAAAGCCGCAAACAGTGACAGAACAGGAAACACCTGTCCTGGCAGCTTGAATGGCGCCACTCCCGGCGTCTTCCTCCTCATACAACTCAATGCCTTCAAACGTTTTTGCGGGACCAACCATCTGATCCTCATCAGCCGTAGGCCCAGGGAAAGCTTCTTCATCTGTCACCCCGACAAGGAAAGCTAACAAAAGCCCACCTTGCCTCCCAACTAGAGGCAGGGCATGTGTCGCAGTGTCCTCGCCACTTGCAGCTATCAAGCCTGGCACCTCGAAGATGAGCAAGCTTGGAGTGGCTGCGGAGGCAAACTTCATTGCCCGCTCTTCCATTTCACAAGGGGTGGAACTGGGACCTGGGCCCCAGCGCAAAAGATCTGCTGCTCAGTGACTGAAGGGTGGCGCTCAACAATGACAGCTCCTTCCAGGCTCTGGCACAATCTCTCGGCCTCTTTGCGCGCCGAGGTCCTTGCAAAGTTGGACACTCCTCGATCTTTTTGAACCAACCAGGTCGATGGAGGAAGGACAGCGTTGTATGAGCTGGTCAAACTGACCTCACAAGTGCAGGAATATCCTGCTGAAAAGGCCGCCCGGGCTCTATCCTCTGCGCTGTCAGCTGCTGAACGGAGCTTCTTCTTTGCCAGCAAAAACAAAAAAAGCGGGTGTTGGTGGAGGGCCTTCTTCCACCTGGAACCTGATGGTGGAATTGAAACCAACAGGCACCCCACGCACAAACGTCTGCTCCTCACCAAGGTCTGCCTCTTCTGCCTCCAATGTCACAGGCCTTCTTGCCCTGCTCAATTCAAACGCTAGACTCCTCACTGCCGCAGCCAAACCTGAAATCGCGGCTGCCACTCTGTCAAAGCCGTTCACACACGTATGCCCGCAGGCGATCAAGTTGTTGAGCTTTGTTTCGGAAGGGAGGCTGGGATGGAGGATGGACTTGGAGGTGCCTGATGAAAATCCAATAAATCCGAATGGACAGGGAGATTCCAATGAAGACACCCCAGATAGATGGCAAAATGACCAGGTGAAGGTGTTGAGCACCCCAGCAGCCTCCAACAGCGTGGCAGCACCTAGCAGCTAGACCTTGAGGATCAAAACGGTTGCCATCACAGTTGTTCCCAATGGATTTAGTGATGTATGTTGAGCTTTGACGTGTTGACTGCCTTATTTCTTGAATTGTTGTTTTATTGGGTCACAGTCCTTGATTCTTTGAATGTATCTATGCATGGATGTGTCAATTGAATTGGTGGTTTATTTGTCTATTGATGTACTGTGATTGACTATGAATATATCTTATCAATTTATCGATTTCTTCCCACCTCTGTCTTTAAGGGTTGACCTCTCCTCGTGCAATTTGTGGGCACCACTCAATGTGTGGGGCAAATGGTGGCGTGCGGCTTTTTTAAATCGAGAAATGAATGGTCATGATGTGTTAATGCTCATATGTGTATATACACGCACTGTACAAATGGGATTGTACTGCCAGACTAAAAGGATTTCATATGTGTATACATAGACATCTGTACATATACATATATTGCACAATGTGTATGTGTGCATAATATATATATATATAAGAAACTACTAGTACATAGAATATAGAATTGAAAAATTTTTACGTTTTAGGGCATCTTCAGGAATTGAAAAAAAAACGTGTACATAGAATATCCGAGAGGTGTACATAGAATATTTTTTCAATTCTGGAAGATGCTTTTTTTTGATTTGTTTGAATTATCAAAATTTCATCCATACTGCAGCATAAATGGACATAAATGGAGATTTTTCAAATTTTCATCCCACTAAAATCTTTTGAATTATCAAAATATCACCCATACTGCAGCATAAATGGACATAAATGGACATTTGTCAAATTTTCATCCCACTAAAATCTTTTGAATTATCAACATATCACCCATACTGCAGCATAAATGGACATAAATGGACATTTGTCGAAATTTCATCCCACTAAAATATTTTGAATTATCAAAATATCACCCATACTGCAGCATAAATGGACATAAATGGACATGTTTCAAACTTTCAGCCCACTAAAATATTTTGAATTATAAAAATATCATCCGTACTGGAAGGAATTGGGTCTCTTTCCTGTATAAGGGTATATATTTTATATACATAATTCCCTTTGGGGAGCAGCAACCCTGGATGTCTGAAATTCCTCAACTAGAACGTTTCAACAAAAAACAGGTCCCCGAAATGACCAATTTCTTTTTATAATGTATTTATTTTTATTTTTTTTTTCAAGCTCACTGAAGGGTATCCCCCACAACTGGTGTCGTAGAACTATGACAAAAACTATTTTGCAATGAACACCAACGGAATTGGGTGGTGTTCCTGGAAAAATGGATGAATATTTTCACTGGGGACCTATATTATATGTATGCAATTCTGCAAGGAATTGGGTCCTTGTCATGTATAAGGATAATTATATATTATATACATAATTCCCTTTGGGGAGCAGCAACCCTGGATGTCTGAAGTTCCTAAAACGTTTCAACAAAAAAAACAAGTCCCCCGAAATGATCAATTTCTTTTTATATTGTATTAAAAAAATGAGTTTTTGAAGCTCACCTAAGGGTCCCCCCCATGAACGGTGTCTTAGAACTATGAGAAAATAATATGTTGCAATGAACACCAACGGAATTGGGTGGTGTTCCTGGAAAAATTGATGAATATGTTCACTGGGGACCTATATTCTATGTATGTAATTCTGCAAGGAACTGGGTCCCTTTCATGTATAAGGGTATATATTATATACGTAATTCTCTTTGGGGAGCAGCATCCCTGGATGTCTGAAGTTCCTAAAACGTTTCAACAAAAAAAAACAGGTCCCCCGGAATGATCAATTTCTTTTTATATTGTATTAAAAAAATGAGTTTTTGAAGCTCACCTAAGGGTCCCCCCCCCACGACCGGTGTCGTAGAACTAGTGTAAAAAAACTACTCTACCTTGAAAACCAATGGAATTAGGTGGTGGTCCTCAAAAAATGGATGAACATTCCCCTGGTTTTCATGGTCTTTCACGGTTGGTGTCAAAAAATATAGCTTCTGATGTCCCCCGAAATGATCAATGTCTTTTTATATTGTATTCAAAAAAATGAGTTTTTCAAGCTCATCTAAGGTTACCCCCACGACCGGTGCCGTAGAACAATGAAAAAAAAACAAAAAAACCTACTTTGCAATGAAAACCAATGGAATTGGGTGGTGTTCCTATTTTAAAAAAGTGAATCTTCCCCTTGAGACTTATATTCTATGTATGTAGTTCTGCAAGGAATTGGGTCTCTTCCATGTATAAGGGTATAGATCAATTCCCTTTGGGGAGTAGCGACCCTGGATGTCTGAAGTTCCTGAACTGGAACATTAAAAAACACCAGGTCACCCGAAATGATATTTTTTTTTTTTATGCGTTTTTCAGGCTCACCTAAGGTTACCCCCACGACCGGTGTCGTAGAACAATGAAAAAAAAACTACTTTGCAATGAAAACTAATGGAATTGGGTCGTGTTCCTATTAAAAAAAGTGAATCCTCCCCTTGAGACTTATATTCTATGTATGTAGTTCTGCAAGGAATTGGGTCTCTTCCATGTATAAGGGTATAGATCAATTCCTTTTGGGGAGTAGCGACCCTGGATGTCTGAAGTTCCTGAACTGGAACATTAAAAAAGCACCAGGTCACCCGAAATGATAAATTTATTTTTGTTTTGTTTAAAAAAAATGAGTTTTTCAAGCTCACCTAAGGTTACCCCCACGACCGGTGTCGTAGAACAATGAAAAACACCTACTTTGCCATGAAAACCAATGGAATTAGGTGGTGTTCCTCCAAAAAAAAGTGAATCTTCCCCTTGAGACTTATATTCTATGTATGTAGTTCTGCAAGGAATTGGGTCTCTTCCATGTATAAGGGTATAGATCAATTCCCTTTGGGGAGTAGCAACCCTGGATGTCTGAAGTTCCTAAACTGGAGAACATTTCAGGAAAAAAAGGTCCCCTGAAATGATCAATTTCTTTTTATATTGTATTAAAAAAATGAGTTTTTTAAGCTCACCTAAGGGAACCCCCACGACTGGTGTCGTAGAACTATGATAAAAAAAAACTACTTTGCAATGAAAACTAATGGAATTGGGTCGTGTTCCTATTAAAAAAAGTGAATCCTCCCCTTGAGACTTATATTCTATGTATGTAGTTCTGCAAGGAATTGGGTCTCTTCCATGTATAAGGGTATAGATCAATTCCTTTTGGGGAGTAGCGACCCTGGATGTCTGAAGTTCCTGAACTGGAACATTAAAAAGGCACCAGGTCACCCGAAATGATAAATTTATTTTTGTTTTGTTAAAAAAAATGAGTTTTTCAAGCTCACCTAAGGTTACCCCCACGACCGGTGCCGTAGAACAATGAAAAAAACTACTTTGCAATGAAAACCAATGGAATTGGGTGGTGTTCCTATAAACAAAAGGTGAATCTTCCCCTTGAGACTTATATTCTATGTATGTAGTTCTGCAAGGAATTGGGTCTCTTCCATGTATAAGGGTATAGATCAATTCCCTTTGGGGAGTAGCGACCCTGGATGTCTGAAGTTCCTAAACTGGAGAACATTTCAGGAAAAAAAGGTCCCATGAAATGATCAATTTCTTTTTATATTGTTTTTAAAAAATGAGCTTTTCAACCTCACCTAAGGTTACCCCCACGACTGGTGTCGTAGAACTATGATAAAAAAAACATATTTTGCAATGAAAACCAATGGAATTGGGTGGTGTTCCTATTTAAAAAAAGTGAATCTTCCCCTTGAGACTTATATTCTATGTATGTAGTTCTGCAAGGAATTGGGTCTCTTCCATGTATAAGGGTATAGATCAATTCCTTTTGAGGAGTAGCGACCCTGGATGTCTGAAGTTCCTGAACTGGAACATTAAAAAAGCACCAGGTCACCCGAAATGATAAATTTCTTTTTGTTTTGTTAAAAAAAATGAGTTTTTCAAGCTCACCTAAGGTTACCCCCACGACCGGTGCCGTAGAACAATGAAAAAAACCTACTTTGCAATGAAAACCAATGGAATTGGGTGGTGTTCCTCAAAAAAAAAGTGAATCTTCCCCTTGAGACTTATATTCTATGTATGTAGTTCTGCAAGGAATTGGGTCTCTTCCATGTATAAGGGTATAGATCAATTCCCTTTGGGGAGTAGCGACCCTGGATGTCTGAAGTTCCTAAACTGGAGAACATTTCAGGAAAAAAAGGTCCCCTGAAATGATCAATTTCTTTTTATATGGTATTAAAAAAATGAGTTTTTTAAGCTCACCTAAGGGAACCCCCACGACTGGTGTCGTAGAACTATGATAAAAACAAAACATATTTTGCAATGAAAACCAATGGAATTAGGTTGTATTCCACAAAAAATGGATGAACCTTCCCTTGGTTTTCATGGTCTTTCATGGTTGGTGTCAAAAAATATAGTTTCTGATGTCCCCCGAGATGATTAATTTCTTTTCATATTGTATTTAAAAAATGTTTTTTTAAAGCTCACCGAAGGGTACCCCCACGACCGGTGCCGTAGAACAATGAGAAAAACCTACTTTGCAACGAAAACCAATGGAATTAGGTGGTGTTCCTCAAAAAAAGGATGAATTGTATTCAAGAAAATGAGTTTTTCAAGCTCACCTAAGGTTACCCCCACGACCGGTGTCGCAGAACAATTAAAAATAACTGCTTTGCAATGAAACCCAATGGAATTAGGTAGCGTTCCTCAAAAATGGATGAACCTTCCCCTGGTTTTCATGGCTTTTCACGGTCAATGTCAAAAAATCTAAATTTTGATTGAAAAACATAGGAATTTGGCAGATTTAATGACACATTCCCTGCCACCTGCATCAGTTGCATTTCTTTCGAGATTGTTGCGGCAAAACGGCGGGAACCGACATGAATGCCTACGAAATATGTTTAGATTGCAAAAAGAAACTGAAGAAATTGGACTAAGTTCGCGATTGCAGTGGAAAAAACCATGGTGATCCATGGTGGGAGCCCAGGGTTTTTGGTGGAGCTGAATTTTTAGGGATTGGATCTTCTAAAATTGATCTTCTAAAATCTTCTAAAAATAAAACATATTCTATGTACCTTTTTTTTCCAATGAGGGGGCAGGATTGAATTCCGGCATATTCTAAGTACGAGTAGTTCCTTATATATATACATTATAGATATGTATACATTGTATAACCCATTGAATGGGGATGACCATTCAGCAACCAACACAGATCGCAGATCGACCAATGGAGCCAAATCGGCTCCATTGGTCGACTGGACAAAGCATGGGACTTTGCTGACCAAGTGCAATGACAATGGGCCAATGGGAAATTCACCGGTAGTCAACCCAAAAAAAACTATGCAGATAGTCAGCAACGTCGATCATCAACCTCAATTTTAATGGGTACTCAACCAGCCAAGCAACTCCAGCGCCCAGAACCAGCGTCTGTACTCGCTCCATGGCATGAATCCCATGGCTGCAAGATGACGAAAAACCAAGGCCCAATAAAGACCAAAGCACTGCAATTTTTGGTGCCAACTAATTTTCAGTGTATATGTGTTTTTATGTGTATAGATATATATATATATGTATATATATATATATATGGATGTATCTATGTGAATGTAAGGAGCCTGAAACTCCAAGAGCAACTGTCCAAATCAAAAGACCACAAGGCTGCTTCACTTGCTAGCAGTTGTCGGTAGTCTACAACTCCAAAGTGCCACATGTGCCGTGGAACTCAAATGGTATACTTCGGTAAGATCACTCTGACCCTCAGAGATTTCTTCAGCAACTATAGATGGGGACGGTAAGTGCCGCGATCATGGGAAATCGACAGATACAAGTTGAACTTGTGTTTTGGCAACAGGCTGCATCTACTCTACTTCCGGAAATTGTTTTACATTCTATGTTTGCACATACTATATATATATATATGTATGTATATACTATATACATATATGTAATTATTATGTAAGATACATATCATGTACTAATATAAGACACAATATGCGTATCACTGTCATCAGCAGCAGCAAGCTGTCAAAGGTTGTTCATCCCCTAAAGATCGCCTGAAGCACTTCATCAGAAACACGGATGCCTTTCGTCTCTCGCCTGACGGTACTGAAGAGTCATTTCGGATTGAAAAATCACTGGGAAATACAAAATGAATGATTTATTCATTATGAATTTGACAAACATTTTTACTATCCTATAAAGTAAGGATTCTTCTGGATTTATGAATTTAATCCTTAGGTCCGTAGGTCCTTAGGTCCGTACTATCACTATTAGATATCCATAATATCCATTGTGATTAATAATTAACACCCATTTTTTTTAGTCAATGGGGATGTTATGGATTGTCTCAACAGGCCAGATGCACCCCCAATTGATGGCCATTAAAAAATGACCGTTTGTGATGCTGAATCATGAGATGGACGTGGGTGTCAAAGTTTGAAACAACCCCATTTGAGTCACTGGGAAACTGGTTCTGGATCTGTTCAGTGGAGGAGACTCTCTGACTTGTTCGAGTGTTCTTTTGCAAAATTTCGATTCTGGTGACAAACGCATGGGAATGCCAAAAGAAGAGCACCAACTCGCGTTACTGGGTCACCGGACTTTCACAGGTAATCGGATTTTGCTGTAGTTTTCCTGCAAACGCAACTTGAGGTCTCAAACGACAGGAAACTCAACAATGATCTTCTGTAGTATTTGTTCGAAACAAGAACACCGGACCTTCCTTGAAGCCATGCATGCAAAATTTCGTATCCTGTGAACCCTGCATGGAAATATCGATTTACGAACACATCATTTCGTATAGAATATAGAATTTAGTACTGGATATGGGTTGTCCATTCTCTTGAACAATGCAATTCTAATCAAAGAAAAAAAACGAAAGCATTGAGTTTTCACTAAGCTTGAGACGATATCGGAAATGCCACCCCGGACAGCACGGCGTGTGTTCGAGGAATTGTTTTCGCTGAACCCAAAAATCGCGGTTTGATTGCAGATTCAGAGAGGACAGCGCTCCTGGTTTGGCAAGATCCAAACATGTTTTCTTTCAAAAAGGAATCCGCCAAATTTAATAAGATTGCAAGGAACACGAAAGGTAGCTGGGGCCGTTTTGACCTATTGATTTTGCCTATATTGTTTATGTGTTTGTTTGCCCAAGCACTGTTGAACACACATTTGCCTGCAACGTGTTGCACTAGGCCGGCATGACAAAATGAAACGAACGTACATGAGTTAACCATTGATAGTTTTCAAAAACACAAATTTGGAAAAAACATCAGTAAACACTGACTCCGATTTTGTCCATGTTTTTCATTGTTTCTCATTGTCTCTCAGTGGCTCTCATTGTCTCTCATTGTGTCTCAGTCTCTCACTGCTCTCATGTTTGTCAACTGTTGTTTGAAAATTCTGGCATATTTTGGCCAAAAATTGGTTTCCGCGTTGCAATTTTGTGTGTTACTTCACAAAATACGAGTCGTACCCGGGTGAACCTGTAGAATCAAACGACGGAAAACAATTGCAACAAATTGCAAAAACCAATTGTGTTCGGTAAGCAAAAAACTTCCCAATTTCCGAGCTGATTTTTTGGATCGGCCAATTTATGGGTCGAAAGTGCATGGTTGTGGCGTGTCAATTTTCCGGTAAAACCAAAAACCATTACATTGGATATTGGGGCTTTATGGTCCCCTTTAAAATAATGTGTGTCGCACTTGCTGGTGCGCATATAAAAATAATCAATGATCCACTAGGACACCATAGGAGAGGTGAGTTGCTGCGATGCATGAATGGCAGAGCGAATCCACTGATGGACCGAAAGGTGGTTGGTGTTGTGTTTTTTGGAATGGCTGCAATGGTTGCAAAGGTCACCTCAGCCACAACGGGTGGATGTAGAGTGGTGTAGCGCAGTTGTAATTGTAGTTGTAGCTGTAGCTGTAGTTAGTGCAGTCTAGTGTAGTGCATAGTGCATACTGTATAGTGTACTGTATAGTGCATATAGTGTATAGTCTGTAGTGTGTAGTGTATAGTTTAGTGTATAGTATATAGTGTACAGTGTGTAGTGTGTAGTGTGCAGTGTGTAGTGTGTAGTGTAGTGTGTAGTGTGTAGTGTGCAGTGTATAGTGTGTAGTGTGTAGTGCGTAGCGTGTAGTGTGTGGTGTGTAGCGTGTGTGGTGTAGTGTAATGTAGTGTAATGTAGTGTAATGTAGCGTAATGTAGTGTAATGTAGTGTAGCTGTAATTGTAATGTAGCGTGGTGTAATTAGTGTAATGTAGTTGTAGTAGTAGTAGTAGTAGTAGTAGTAGTGCAACACCACCTGGCCTGCCGTCTATAGGTGGGCCAGAAAGTCACCATAATGAAGGAACAGTCTTCAGGCCTCTGGTTAGTGAAAGATACTGCAAACCGGTTAGATTCAGATTGTAATGAAAGTGGGAGGCGTTAGCGGCAGCTCAGCTAAGAGTCGTGTCTGAATATGAAGCGCTTCTTGATTGCAGCCCTTTCATGAAACTTGCAGCGGACCTTTTTGGGTCGAGGGCGATGCGCAAAGATCGCAGGCGGGTCGGGCGCGGAGGGTAACGCCAAGACTTTGCAAGGTTAAAAGCGATACCACCACGCCCTCCCACTTTGAGATGAAAAATCGGAGCAATTGTGCACAGTCTAAGTTGCCGTTTTCTGCTGCACAGTGGAAGGCTGTCCTGCCATCTGACCTTTTAGTGTTAGGATTTCTCTGCTTGCACAAAAAGATTTAAAAGAAGATGAAGTTATGCCGCCTGACCCTTTGGAGTCAGGAATTCTCGGTTGACACAAGAGCTTTTCAACTTCATCTGCATTGGTGTCGCTGCACGCTAGAGCTAGATTCTCGTCTTGCTTGCAAGATGGGTTCACATGAAAGTTCGCTCGAAACTCGCAGCTTTCAAAACAAGAAGGTGACATCACTTCGTGAGAAACCCTTCTTGATTGCAGCCCTTTCATGAAACTTGCAGTGGACCTTTTTGGGTCGAGGGCGATGCGCAAAGATCGCACCACCCCCTGTGAAATCTTTGCGGCTACTGGCTCAAACTTGATAAGATGGGGGCATCACCAGTGGAAAGTTCGAAAAGAAAATCATGATGCGCAGCGCTCAGAACCATGTTGATCAGAGAAGCATCGAATGGCACACTGCCGGCATACTGACCCTTAACAAGGTCCAAGAGATCCTTAGTCCTATTCCGCGTCGGCAAATCTGCAGGGTTTGAAGCTGAAGGAACACGTTCAATCCAATGAAAACATTCGTGTTCGCAATCACACTCGTGAAATGCAGAGGCTAACTGTTGCATGGAAGAACTGCCGCTGGTCGCTTTGATTATTGCGAAGCGCGCGGCTTCATTATCTGCAAAAAAGAGAACTTTCCTTCGGTGAAAAGAATGTTTCAAGCCAACGCGCATGCAAACTAAGACAAACAGCTCAGCCTGGGAGATCACCTGCTTGCTTCCAGCTTCCATCCACTTTGAAACAACTTCATGTGGGACAACACCATCAAAAACTAAAGGCGGCCCCCTCAAAGGATCAATGACCAATGCTCCCGCGGTCGCAACCCCACCTTCAAATGCACTGTCAGTGAAAACCACAATTGGGGGCCCCTCGTGAAAGCAGCTTATAGTCTTGGGCTTTGAACGTTCCAAAAGGCTGAGGAGCTTGTCGCAAGCCAGCTGTATTAGGTCGCCGCGCAATGGAGATGAAGAAGCAAATGCCAAGCCAATTTCACGCGCGGCAGGCTGCAGGAACCGGCCCAAACAAAATCCAGATGCAAAAGTCACGTGGCCGCGTACCACTGCCAAGTCTGCCGCGGCTTTGCTCTCTTTCAAATTTCTTGTCAGTTCTGCAATATGTTGCATGCGACCCGGCTTGTTCTGCACTGTGAAGAAACCTGTTGGCAATGAACTCAAATCAATGGTGGCACCCAGAATGTTGAAATGATCCGCAAAGGGAAGATTCTTTTCCCCTTCAGCAAAGCGCCAGCCGATCAGCTTCAGCAGCCCCTCAAACGCCAAACGCGATGATGAAGCCAATGATTCCGTCTCAAAATGTGGAAAGTCATCGAAATAATGACAACATGGAATTCCAAGGTACACGACAGCGAGGAACCAAATTGCCCGCGCGACGCGCAAAAAACCAAATACGCTTCCAACTGCTCCGAAAGGTATAGATGATGACAAATAAAATTTCCAGCCATCAGTGCTTGGAGCAGGGTATCCCACGACGGCGAGGTGCCGGGAGGAACATGCGATACACATCTGTTTACACGCTTTCGCCAGATCCAACGTTCGGGCGAGCCAACGTTGCCCTCGCATAGACGGGTGCAGCCCCGCTTCCAGCACTTCCCCAGTCGCTAACGCCATTGTGACTTGGCCGTCTTTCACACATGAACCCAGCAGCTTGGTAACAGCCACCACAAAATCAAAATCTTGAAGTTGAAGGCGCTCCACAGAAGTAAAAGAATTGTTCAACCCAGACTTCTTGCAATCATCAATAATGCGAGGCTTCTTCTGTGGACCTTGCCCCTGCATCAACAGGAAGCGAGGGTTCAGCACACAGTCGCATCTACCAAGCTGAGCCGAAATCTGCTCCTCAGAAAAAGGGCCTTGCAGGAAGCCAGCAGTAACTTCCGCCTGAGTCTGCTCATCCAAAAATCCAAAAGTGTCCACATCACATGGCTGCGTCATTAAAGCCTTCCGGCGCCACAGGGCTTCTGTCTCCAGCTGCTCACGGGTAGAAGTGGCCGGCACGACCTTCATATCCGCATACACAGGCTTGCTGTGATGTCCGGTCAACTCAACACCGTGCAACATGAAATTTACAACCTCCAGATCGTCGTAGCCAGTGATCTGCAAGAGCTTCTGGAAAAGCAAAATGGATTTGCCTCGCAAGACAGTCTGCTTATGCTCCGGCCATGACCTATGCAATTTCTCTTCCTCTTCCGCCAGCTGCTGCTTCAGCAAACGCGCCTTCTTCAAGGCAGAGGCCCGCCGCGACGCAACTTCATGGGAGCCAAGGGTAAGAATATTGAAAATTGCAAGCTTGATGCTGTCTGGAACTGGGTTCATAGTGTCCAGCGGGTGCTTCAGGAGCAAAGACTTGTCCACAAATTGGCTCATTGAATGGAACTTGCCTACCCGAAAAAGGCCCATAGACTTGGGCCTAATTTTTTGCAGAGAGGTGGCAAGGGTTTGTTTGCGAGGTCAAAATCAAAGATCTGGAGGAACTCCGGTATGAGCTGCCGGTTTCTGCGGGACTGACGGAATCCCAACGCTGTGGTTTGGAGGCGCAAATCTGGGCGCGGTGGCAAGACGCCCACTTTCAGATGTTCAATCAAAGCCTGGGCCCATCGCCGACAAAGCAAAACAGGATAGGCCCACTGAAATCTACCAGCATCATTCGTGAACGCAGTGAGTGGTTCATGCTCATGCGCCGCATCACACGGTGCGGCCAAGGCTTGCAAAGCATTCTGCGTGCAGTCTATTCTTTTTGTTGCTTTTCTGACATCACCGTGCATGCATGCGTCCCAAGTTACAGTGAAAAGCCTGTTGACAATTTCACAGGCATAAAGAGAATGCTGCTTTGCAAAGGCCACCAGCACGGCCCAAAACCAAGAGCGTCGCGGGTTCTCGACTGTGAACAGAATGGAATGCTCGACACTGTAAAGAATGAGCTCAAAAACCAAATAAAACAATCTATTATCCTGGGAAACTCGCTTCTGGTCTGTTGCAGAAAGATTTGGCAAGCCCAACGGCCATTCAGCGCTGCGTAAAGGGGCAGGTCTTGGTTTCCCTTGGGCTCGAAGCCGGTGAGGGATTTGTCTTTCTCTTGCCCTGGACACCGTGCCATGAGGAACGCCAGCATGAATGGCATCTGGCTTCAAAGTCTTCACCATCATCCACATGACCTCTTGACCAGAATCGCTAGCAAGATCCAAAGCGATGGGAGCGAAGGACACCTGATGCCTGTTGTGCCAATCAATAGCCACCACATTGAATCCTGAGTCAGCCAGTGCCCGACTAAGGTTGCCGCTACCACTAAAAAGTTCCACAAAAAATGGTCTTTTGCCCGATGCTGCAATGCCCTCTTCTTCTACCTCCAGCTTCTGACGTTTTGTGTCAGAGGTGGAAATAGATTTGCTCTGAGCACTTGTCGCAAACATAGCTTTACCAGCTGCAACGTCTTCTGGCGCGTTGGAATTCGTATCAGGGTTGGCTTGACCAAAACCTGCGTGGGTGAGATGCTGCTCAGCAGCGGCGATGGCTTGGCCAGGCGCATTGCTGCATAGCTCATGTTTCGCCCCATTTTTGGCGCCAAATGAGCCGCCACTCGTAGCTGTGCCCTCATCTGAGGTTTCAAAGGAAACAAGCGACGGTGAAACTGCAACCGCCGACTGTCAGTCTGTGTGTGTGCATTCGAACCACGGCCGCTGACGGTTGCACGATGTCTTCCAGCAGACGTGGAAGCCGCGGGGGCATCGTTTCCCCGGCTTTGTCTTGTGCCAACATTTGCCACGGTTGAATAATCCACACACTGGCTTGCCGTCCGCTTTCTGCAGTGAACATCCCTCAGGTAAAGGAGCCTCAGTTGCTGGTGCAGACTTAGACGATTGCTTTCCACCTTTACCCTTGCCTTTGTTCTTGGTGTCTGGGTACGGCGAGCTTCTTGATGATGAAGGCTGTCTGTCCGAGACATCTGGAATTGGAATGAGGAAATTGAGCACATCATGGGATGAGGACAACTTGGTGAGCGCCGAATCGCACGGTTTGTCTTGGCCAGCGCGAGAATGGACCTCTCCCCTTGTTTGCTCCGACAACAGAATCCAGAGACGCTTGTCAGCTGCCATGAGCTGAGCCACAGAAATGCTACGGAAACCTTTGGGGACTTCTCGTTGGAGAGCCATGAACAAATAGGAATGCCATTCTTCTGCGACGCGATACGACACCAGTGCTGCAAGATCCATTGCTAAGGCTTTCCTACGATATGCCTCACGGAGCCTGAGCTCGCCAGAAATGGGACATTCAAGGTCCACATCCTTCTCTTTCAATTTCAAATTTCCATCCGGTGCCAAATGAAAAGCATTGGTCTGTTTGGTGTTCGCAACTTCCAAAGCGCGGCTAGTGCAGAGTTCTGGCCGCACATAGCTGACCACTCCTTCCTCTACCATTGCCACAAAACGGTCAACGAGTTGATGGGATGGCTCACTATCAGGGCCCCAGATGACCCCAGTGAGGCGGGTCTTCTGCTCTTCAGCTCTAGCTTTTCGCTCCGAGGCAGGGAGTTTCTTGCTCACCGACTCAGAGCCATGCTCAGAACGCTGTCGAATGTCGGCCAGGGCTAATGAATGAGATTCCCAGAACAACCTCCGCAACGCCGCCATCTGCCCGTCGCTAGGAGCAGCTCCGATGGTGCGAGCAATCAAGTCACAGAGGGGAGATTCATCCGTTTGCCCCGGTGAATATGGGACTGAGAATGCAAATTTCCCATAACTATTGAGCCCCTGGGCCCGAAGTGCGTCTACAGTGCCTCTCTCCACTCCTAGATGCAAAGCTCGACGCTCAAATTCAGCTGTGGAATCGAGCTCCGCTGATGCCATTGCAAGTTCAGTGGCAATTGTCAAAGTTCAATGTGCATGAGCATGAAATTTGTGCAACGTGCTTTGAAAAAGAAAACGCAAATGAAACATGGTGAAGGCAGCCAACGAAAACACAACAGGGTGAGGCAACAAAGGAGTGAAATTCACATCATATTGCATGAAACTCCAAGGCTGTTGCATTTGGGCTAGAATGCAGCAATGCTGGAGCATGGTTGCTGCAAACCCGATCGAATGACTGCCACCATGGTTAGAGTGACCCAGCTTGACACGAGAAGGGTAAAGTGTTTACCCTGTGCCATGGGCACTTGCGCCGTTTGTTCGAGGGGTAAGACCGCCTACCCCAAGACAATGTATATAGATGTATGTATATACATTCCAAACAAATATATATATATATACCTGCGTATGAAATCCTGTTGCAAGCAAACGACACCGCGTATACAGCTCAGACTGCTCACAGGAAAACAAAAGAAGTTTCAAATTCGACTGGCACAAACAACAGAATGCTTGGGAGGATCCGAGATGAAGAAGAAAAGCGAGAACAACAGGTAACCGCCGGTAACCGCGCTTAGTGTTTTTTTTTTCACGCCTCGACGACAACGTTCGCAACGTCAATGACAGCATTGGGAACCGGCAGTTGTGTCTCCCGGCTCGAACTTGCAGCTTCCCCAATTGACGTAGTTGGATGTAATCAATCTGCCGCACTTGAAAACTGCGTCGGAAGCTGACAAGTGGACTACGCCAGAGAGGGTGTGCACCATGCAAATCTCTACATCATCCGCAGCAATGCCCTCCGGCGGAGCACTCAACTGTGTGCGCCGCAAAGCTGTCGATGGTGAAGGTGGGTCAGATTCTTCGGATGAGCTGCTGGATGAAGAAGAGGAAGAAGCATTGCTAGCCTCATCCAATTGTTCCACCTCCTGGGCGACCCGCGCCACCCTGGGCAAATCAGGGTTGAACTTGCCAGAAACGATGCGATCCAGCATGCGACGTATGCCAACTGCCAACCCAGCATATGAGTCACGAGAATACAGCAACATAGACCGGTCCTCTGGGTCTAAATGATGGCCCATCTGTCTTCGTTGGCTCCTGCTGAACATGTTGCTTTTCGCCGCCCAGGAAAGCAGTGTCGCTTTGAAGGCATGGCTGGTGATCTTGGACATTTCTTCTCTTGAAAAGCCATTGGTCTCCAGAATCTCGCGAACCCACATGGTGGCCTCGCTGGATGACATAGGCACTGAAGTGAAGCAATGGTTCTTGTCGTCCCATGACGGCATGGCCACTGGCATGAAAGGCCTCCCCACTTTGTGGGCGGCTCTCAAATGTAGCCAATGGGTGGACCACTCGCCGTCCTTGTCTAGGCACTGGCCCAAGCAGATATACGGAAGAAGCATAGTGCGGGCCTCATCAGTTGTAGATAATTTATGGTGCTCTGTTGCTGTCTCAATCAACACAATTCGCCCTTGGAAAGATTGAGTAATTTCCACAAGCTGAAGAGTGTCCGACCAACGTGCGCAGGAGAAAACTGCAAACAAAATGTGGCCTGCAATGAGTGCCTTGTGTGATCTGTCCTGTTGCACAAACTTCTCCAAGGTCCTTACCATAGACACTGACAGGGGTGAAGCTTGTCGCCTCTTACGCCTTTTCCTGAGTTCATCTCTCGCAAGACCCTTGCACCTCCCAGAGAAGCTCGGTCTGTCGCCCAGTGATTTTATCCCTGCAACTCCATGCAAGAATCCCAGGCCTTCTAAGAAGCTGGAAGGTGCTGAAGGGGATGATCCCTCACTGCGAAGTGAACACAAGTATTGATAGATCGCATTTTCGGTGATGTTGAATGGTGACACCTGCTTTGCTTCACACCACTTCCCATAGCGCCACAGTGCAGACACTCGTTTTGTGAGAGTGTTTGTGGATTTGGGCGCAAAAGCGTCGGCGAAGCTTTGAGCAACTAGCGATTCATCCACAAGAGTGCCCGCTGCTGACACGAGCGAGGCGCCAAGGTTGGTGGCGATTGGATCCAGCAAAATCAAGGACCTAAGCTTCAGAAGGGCCCCGCGCCTGGCTGAGTCTTCTGTCTTGCGAAGCCCCGCCAGGCGAAGACGTCTCAAAATGTACTCTGGTCTTGATGCATGCGTCTGTCTGAAGGATGACGAAGCAGCTGCAATCCCGTTCATTGCTTCAAACCTGCCAACTACTGGGTACCTGAAAGGCTGAGTGAATTGTGATCCCCAAGGGCCAAAAACAGGCGAAGTTTCCCATGGCAACTTCGGCATGGCCTGCAACTGCGCGCGCGCTAAATGAATACTCAAAGCTTGAGAGTTTCCGTCCTGGGGAAATTGATCTAAATGCCAATCTTTGTCCTTTGCCCCTTCGGCAGCAGTTTTGAAACGTCTTCTTTTGCTACTCTCTTCCAGAAGCTCTGCACCAGCCGCAAACCCTTCCGGGCCCCCTTCAAGTTCAGAAGGCTCATAGGCCGGAGACTCCGCGTCACCAAAGAAACCTTCAGCTTGGCTGGCTGCAGAAACAGCATCCGAATCTTCCAAAGCATTCATCAGCGTAAAGTTCTTTGCCCAGCGCGGTGAAATTGAAATGCCGCGCGTTACCACAAGTAATTCAACGACCTTGAAAGCAAGGAGTCAGCATGGCAAAATCTCATCAAGCAGTCATTTTTCAGCTGATCGCGGGGGCGCGTCGACGAAAATCCCCCTTCCATGTAATGTAACGCCAAGACTTTGCAAGGTTAAAAGCGATACCACCACGCCCTCCCACTTTGAGATGAAAAATCGGAGCAATTGTGCACAGTCTAAGTTGCCGTTTTCTGCTGCACAGTGGAAGGCTGTCCTGCCATCTGACCTTTTAGTGTTAGGATTTCTCTGCTTGCACAAAAAGATTTAAAAGAAGATGAAGTTATGCCGCCTGACCCTTTGGAGTCAGGAATTCTCGGTTGACACAAGAGCTTTTCAACTTCATCTGCATTGGTGTCGCTGCACGCTAGAGCTAGATTCTCGTCTTGCTTGCAAGATGGGTTCACATGAAAGTTCGCTCGAAACTCGCAGCTTTCAAAACAAGAAGGTGACATCACTTCGTGAGAAACCCATCCTCCCAAGATTAGAACATCAGAAGGAAACAAAATTGGGGACGGGTGACCGCCTGTGTGCCCTCCAGTCCAACCGCTAGGTGGGAAGCAGTCTATACCTCCCGAACACATTTGAGCCAACGTCAGCATGGTTGCCTTAGCGGTGATCCGTGAGGTGCCTTGCGAAGCTGTTAACACGGGCATGATGGCATACATAGAGTCCTAATGTTAACGCTGGGTTGATGCTGTGGCACGGTCCTTCACAAGAAAATGCATGAAGCAAATGAATTCAAACAAAAGGGAGCGAGAGCTCCGTAAGGGACCAAATTACTTGCAATCAACCGTTTTTTGTTGATCAAAAGGTACTATCTGTCAGCCAGGGAACACCACAACAATACCCACAAAAGCAAAACCTGAGACGATCCAAAATTCCCCCAGTAAAACTGTCTTTCCTCGTCTCCAAACAGGGAAGCAACAGTAAGGAGCTAGGGCCTACCAAAACCCTTCTCACCTGACTGACAGATACAAGGCATTGACGAGACTACAAAAACTCAGTTATGCACTGTGCAAAACGATGCCTTCTGTGATTCACCTGAGACCAGTCCAAGATTGCGGACTTACGAGAGCTTGACAGATGGCAAATCTCTTCAGACCGCCAAATGCAAACAAAGAAACGCTCACCACTTAACTAAACGGACACAACAGACCTCTCACCAGGCATGGATCACAAGCAAAGCTCTTCGGGTCTGCTCGCTCCCGCAACAGTCACTAATGGCCATGCGTGGCATCTTCAGGGTCGGCAAGTGCAAAGTGAAATATTGTGCCAAGGCAGCTGCAGCATTGGCGACCTGAAGAGTTGCACAGGGAAGATTGCCAACTGAAGCCAAGCAAAAAAGTCTGTCATGGTGCGGCACTGGTCTTCACCTTGCGGTATCAGCGAGAATAAGGAAAAGTGGCCCAGTGAAGCAGTTGCAGAGAAGAAAGGGAGCATCAAAAGCCACAGAGGCCAGCAAGTATCGCCTTCACCTTCGTCAATCGAAAAACATCTATATACATCAGTCATATTCTGATTGGACCAACTGATTGCAAGGCAAGGTTGCACAGCGTACAGCAGAGCTCAGTCAGTCTAGCTAGAGGCATCAACGTTCCAGCACGGAGAGCCATCTGTGCAAGCATGTTTACTCCGCGGGCGCACTGGAAGATGTTTTTTTCCCTTCAGGTTCGCCGTCATTGCTCAAAGGCACGGTTCTTTCCTATATTGTGACAACACAGGAGCGGCGTGGCGGCTCTTTTTCACAGCTCGGACTTGAGCCAAACCCACACAGGTTTGACAGCTCAGTCTACACTTCTCTTAGAAGAGTCGTGCTAAAACGCAGTGACACTCAAACGTTTTCAAACTTCTCCAACTACTTCAACAGAGTTCTAAAGTTTCCAAAAACGTTCTCCAGCTTCTCCAAATAAACCATCTTCAGCTCAAACTCACAAAACTCCCACCAAATAAGTTCACAACATCAAGTTCCTAAGGCACGGGTCAATCAACATCCAAAAACACCTAAAACCCACAAAAACAAACGAGAATCCATCTCCAAGCTCTTCCGTGCACAAATTGGTTCCATGTGGTTACAAATTGGTTCCTATGCTTTCTAGAGTTCAGAGACCGGTTCCTACAAACTTAAAAAAAAATTGTCTAACATTTTTTTCCTGCCAGTCGCCTCTTAGCTTTCGCCAGGTCGATCCAACACGCTCTATTGGCATGCAATATGTTCCATTAATTAAGGCATAATCATTGCACCAATTGTGATGATGATGGGCCGCAAAAGTAGTGCTGACACAGTCCTATAGGCCGTCGTCCGGAGGCCATATAGCACACAGCAAAAGAAAATGGCTATTCATTAACCAAGATTGGTACGGCGAGAGCAATCAAGCAACAAGGGAAAAGCGAACCACAACAAAACAGACTCGCCTTACAAGATTTGTTTTTTTGTGGACGGCGCCAATCGGCTTTCGCCTGGTCACCACACTTTGAGGCTTACCTGCGGACCAGCGGGGAATCGAACCGCCACCGGTAGTCTGTCCGCGACGTCAAGAACGTCGCCCTACAAACTACTCCACAGGGACGCCTCTCGCCTTACAAGATTTGTGAGAAAAAAGTAACACAGCACTGTGCAGAAACCAGGGCTCCCCCAGCCAGGAGCCCGGAGATCACACAGAGCAAGCCCCGCAGGGACAATGGTCACGTAGCCAACGATGGCTTGTTGAGACTGTATTTGCTAGGAGTTTTGTGGGTATTTGTGAATTTGAGCTGAAGACGTTTCATTTGGAGAAGCTGGAAGAACGTTTTTAAAGCTTGAGAACTCTTTTGAAGTAGTTTGACGTTTTTTTGGCCGAGCCCGTTGCCTTTCGGCGCGCCTACGGTACTTGAGACTTACTCGTCTACCACGTCACGATCGCGGCCCCGTACCCCGGGGGAATCGATCCGCGGCTACTGTCTATGCACGCTCCTGAGACGGGCATTATACCACTACGCGACGAGATCGCCTGAAGTAGTTTGAGAACGTTTGAGTGTCATTGCGTTTTTACTTTGAACGACTCTTCTGAGAAGAAGAGTGACTGAGCTGTCCAACTGTGTGGTTTGGCTCAAGTCCAAGCTGTGAAAAAAAGCTGAGCGGCCATGAAATTTCTATAGAAGCGCTGACACCAAGGTCGTCAAAAAGATTGCAGACGTTGACACGAGACGTTGACACTCCGCCCTGCACATCACCAATGGTGTGGCACATTGTACGGGGGAAAGGGGTTTTCTGCCGTTTCCTCCCCTTCCTTCGTGTTGTGGAGTTCTCTTCCCCACTTGCGGCTTTCTGCCTCTTTCCAAACTTGGCCTGCCACGCGTTGACTCCCCATCAGCGGCGATGGTTTGCTCTCTCACAACGCGTGATTTTGCTGGCCTTGCCCCTCTTTCTGTTGTAATTCTCGCTTTTTTTGACCTCGGTGCGGATTCCCTGGTAACTCTCTCTTGGTCTGATCTCGTGGCGCTTTCTGGTTTCTGTGGTTTTTTGTGGTTGCTGCGTCTCTTGATTTTTTGAATTTGCTACATTGGTCAAAGTGACCCTCGTGTCGCCCACCGGAGGAAATCCTCAAGGTACACCTCCCCTCCTGACTAATTTTTGGAAGGTTTTTCTCCTATACCAGGTCCTAAGTCTGAAACTTAATTACGCCAACCCCAACGCGTGCAACTAACCTACGCATCCCACAAACCAAAAACCCTAAACACAGCCAAACATCAAATAAACTTAAACTGCAAACCTTGATCAGGGCACAACACAAAAGTGGCTAAGCCGACATGTGAAAATTGAACGATCGCCGACATAAAGCTCTTTGGTTGTTTTGCTCGCCTTTGCTTCGCAATGGTCTGGGGTCGGAAACGCTAGACCCAGGTGACCATAGGGTTGAAGAAACAGTTTGGGATTGGTCCATTCTGGCAACATCGAAACGATCTTTCGATTTGAAAGTTGGGAATGCTTTCCAGCTGGACTGATTTCCCTCAACCCCCCCTTGCCAAGGGCAGTTTTTGGGTGGGAAAGGTAACTGGGTGGGACAAAAATTGTCCATGGCAAGAAAGCACGGAACCCGCCCACCCAACCCTTAAACAAGGATGGCCACACGGACATAGAATGAATTCATTCTATGGGTCTTTAAAGATGTACATTACATGACAAGTTTCAGTGTGGTAAGGTTCACCTGAAACAAAACAGAGAGTTACCTCTATTGAAAAGGAGGTTCTCAAAAGAATTTGAAATAATTGGCAGTTTATTTTGGTTTGGGTTTGTGACGCAACAGTTTTGGTTGTGTCGTTTAGGTCGAGGTTTGTTAGGTTACGCAGGATAGACGTTAGTTACACGGAGATAGCGCATAGAGTTACAGACCGGACTATGATATAGTCCTGTTAGGACGGTTAGAGAGAAAGTATTGTCAGCACGCTGAAATAACCTTCTCCTATACCAGGTCCTAAGTCTGAAACTTAATTACGCCAACCCCAACGCGTGCAACTAACCTACGCATCCCACAAACCAAAAACCCTAAACACAGCCAAACATCAAATAAACTTAAACTGCGAACCTTGATCAAGGCACAACACAAAAGTGGCTAAGCCGACATGTGAAAATTGAACGATCGCCGACATAAAGCTCTTTGGTTGTTTTGCTCGCCTTTGCTTCGCAATGGTCTGGGGTCGGAAACGCTAGACCCAGGTGACCATAGGGTTGAAGAAACAGTTTGGGATTGGTCCATTCTGGCAACATCGAAACGATCTTTCGATTTGAAAGTTGGGAATGCTTTCCAGCTGGACTGATTTCCCTCAACCCCATTCCTCACAGGCCAGCCAACAAACGCTTCAGTAATTCGTCGGGATGTTCAAAGGGTGTTTCACATTGCAAACCCAGCAGGCCCAAAGCTTCCGCACAGTGATGTCTGGATGGCCCATCTGAGATGTTGGAGCTCGAAGGAACTCGCTCGATCCAGCTGTAAGTAGGAGCTGCAGCATCAATCGAGTAGAACTCCCGGACCAAGCTGCGCATTTCTTTGCTAGGGCTCAGGCCTTTTATGGCGCAGTAGCGAGCCGCGTCGTTATCGACCCACCAGACTGAGCGCCTGTTTCGGAGCAGCTCATGGAATTGCCACCTAATGAGCACCATCACATAAAGTTCGATCTGGCATATGATGTACTCACCGATCTGAGCCTTCCAGAACTCAAGGAGTTGCTCCGGTACCGTCCCAACGCAAACGAATTTTGCATTGCTAGCGGTGTCAACAATAACCGCCCCAATGCCAGCAAATCCCTTTTCCCAGCAGCCATCAGTGAAAAGCAGGATCGGCCTCTTCTCGAACCCACAATTCAGCTTACGTGGTTTGGCAGCCCGCAGCATGCGTATGGCATACTCGCAAAAGGATCTCACATCGCTTGGGCCCCTTTTGGCCAACGGTCCGCTCAAAGTCAGCACCTCGGCACAAACCTGGTGAAGAAACTTTCCGCTGAAAAAGCCACAAGCGTATCTCATCAGCCCATGGATAACTTGGCCTTGGTGTTTGGTCAGGTTACCTTCATTCTGAATTTGGCTCAGCAGCTCGACCAACCGGTCGATCCTGCCCGGTTTATTTTCAAGCACTACAGAGCCGCTCACCACATGGCTGAGATCCAGCGAGCATCCCAAAACGTTGAACTTGCTTTGAAACGGAGCTGCCTTTGTCCCCGTCTTTGCATGCTTCCAGCCCAGCAAGTCTAGGAGTTGACTCGCCGCAAGGTCGGCATCTTCTGACAAACTTTCAGGTTGGAACATCGGAAAATCATCGTAGAAAACACCGCAGGGGATAGCAAGCATCTTGTTGAGCAAAAACCACAAACTCCTGGAAACCCGGTTGAAGCTGTAGACAGCCGCACTGGGCCCAAACATCAAGGAGTTGGCAACGTAGTATTTGGGTCGGCCCGTCATGTCATGGTAAAAGATGACCGCCAAGTGCCGGTGGTCAGGGTGCACCGCCATCTGCTTGTAGGCCTTGCTCAAATCAAGGCACTTACCAACCCAGGCCTCCCTGGAGGGGCCACTGCCACCAGCTGCCAGTCGTTCAGCTATGCAGAGAGCCATGCCAGCTATGTAGTCGATGTCCTGGAGCTTCAAGTAGGACGACACGGTGTACGCCTGGTTCAACTGAGCCTCAAGGCAATCATCAATTGGTCTTAGCTTCATCTCTGCGCCTTGAACCAAAACAAATCGTCTTACCACACTCCAGTCATCACGGCCCAGATGAGCCGAAACCTCAGCTTCACTATGGAAAGGGCCCTCCATGAAACCCATTTGCAGTTCTTCAACTGCAGTTTGCTCCAAATGCTCCACATGCGACGGGTCGGCTTTGGACGCCTTCCCGACCACCGCCCTGCGCCTCCAAGTTGAGGACGACTGCAAATCTTCCAAGGTCATGGTCGCAGGCTTTAGCATTGCAGGGTAACAAGAAGGGGTGTCGTGCATCCCCACCAATTCCACGCCCTCATGCATAAACCGCACCACAGCCAAGTCATCGTAGCCATACTTCTCCAAGAGCGCCTTCCATACCAGAAGGTTTTTCCCTTCCAGAACCTTCTTCAAAGAAGGGGGGAAACTCTGATGCAGGGTCTTCTCATCGTCTGCAAGTTTCGCCGCCAGAAGCTTGGCTTGAAGAAGATTCTTTCGCCTTTCCAACTTGACCAAATGAGCAGGGTATTTAAAAACAAAATCCAAAGCCCACTTCGTTGCTTCCTCCAGGTGCTCTGTGGAGTCCATGGGGTGTTTCACCCTTGTAGCCATCGACAAGAATTGCTTTGGGGTGTGATAGATTCCGTATTTCACCTTTCGACTAAGGGCCTTTTTGGCCATGTCTTCCACCTCGTCAACCTCCTCGGGCTCTTTACCCCCTGCAAAATGAGGAGGCAGTTGCTTGGAATTGTCAGGTGCACGTTCGTCTGCAGAGAGTTCGACGATCCGATGGTATTCAGGTACCAAGGGACGGTGCTTCTTTGTTTTTCCCTTGCACTGCCGTTGCTTTGTCATGCAGCCGCAAGGGTTTTGTGATTTCGAGGCCTTTTCTAGTCAAAAACCGGACTAAACAAGAAGTTGCCCTTTGTGCTAACAAATGGGGGTATTGGGCCTCAGTCGATGTGTCGAAGACCCAGGATCCGGCTTGCCACTTGACACCCCAAGGTTCATGGGGGTGATCGTTCTTGCACGTAGCGTTCAAAGCATCGTAAACTCCTGGTGTTGACAACCAACCCGTATGTTTACGTCTGGTCGACCCATGGCAGCATGCATGGAAAAGGACCATTTGTAGCTGACCCAGCGCTTTGGCCGCTAATTGTGAATGCTCCAGAGCCAAAGTAACCAAAGCTGCCCATAGCCAGCTGTTGGCAGGATTTTCGATACTGATGATGATGCCATGGACGTAACACCACACCAAAATCTCAATTGCAAGCCGATACAATGCATTGGCACTGTCAACACGTCGTTGATGGTGCGGCGCCAGGTTCGGCAAACCAAGAGGCCGATCTGCCGAACGCAAAGGGGGTGGCTCTGGGACACCCGCATTCCTCATTGCTGCAGGTATTGGTCTCTCTCTTGCACGGCTGCTCGTGCCACAAGGCAACCCTAAATGCACGGCTTCCAAACCAGGCGACTGCAGAACGTCCCACAAAATGCGGGTACCGCTCTCTGTTGTCAGGTCCAAAACGACCATGGGTGCAAACGGCTGGACCACTTCGTGGTCAATGCTCACAACACGCAGCCCTGCTTGCAAGGCTGCTTTTGACAAGGCACCCCTACCTGCGAAGAGCTCCACAAAAAGGGGTGGTGAGTCATGTGAAACCATTGCTGTATCAGGCAGGTCATGTGAAACTGTTGTTGAAACCCCTACCGCGCCACCTGTACCATGTGAAACTGAAACTGCATCCACCTCATGTCAGTCCGTGTGAGTGCAAAGGTAATATGGCTTTGCACGGTAGCATCCCTTCTTGTAGCATTTATGGAAACCTCTTGCACATCTTTTGCCAGCAGGGCCCTTGAACTTGCATTTACCTGACTGAAAAGCAAAACACAAGGGCTTATTGTCATCGTCGTGGGAAGTGCAACCGTCAGGAACTTGGACCTTTGTAGCTCCTGAAGGTTTTCCGGCGCCTTTGGCAGCTCCTTTACCCTTGTCAGTTTTCTGTACTTTCTCAGGTCGACTCCCCGATGCTGCTGGTGCCTCATGAGTTCTTGGTGTAGGCAATGGCATGAGATATTGCAGGATTTCTGTGTTTCCTTGCAGCAACTTCACTGCCGCATCCAAAGGCCTAGACTTGTCGGCCCCCTCTCGCAAATCGCCCATAGTTTTGTGCGAAGCCATCGTGAACATCTGCTTGTCACAATCCAGCAATTGTTGCAGGGAAACCTTTGCCAGGCCGCGAGGCTGCTCTCTGAGGTGTGAAAAGAGCAGCTGTGTCCACCCCTCCATAGTCTCGAAACTAGCCAAACCGGCTAGATCCATTGCAAGGTTTCGCCTTTGCCATGCTGAGCGTAGCTTGAGCTCCGAATTTGCTTCACACGTAGGCTCTGCTGCTTTGGACCCAAGCTTGAGCATCCCAGATGAGTCCGTGGACACTGTCGGGTCCTTTTTGATGGAGTGGACTTCTTGGGCACGACTGCAACACTGCTCAGGTTTGATGTAGGACAGGATGCCTGATTCACACATCTCGACGAAAAGGTCCACCAAGTGGTTTGCTGGTATTGTTTCTGGAGTAAACACCAGCCCACCCAATCTGCCCTGCTGCTCTCGCTGTCGTGCAACTCTTTCCGCAGTAACCATCTTTCTTGTCGCCATTGCAGGGTCTGGTTGGGCTTCTACGCGCTGTCGAGCATCTGTCATAGTCATCGTATGTGCCTCAAAGAACAGGCGTCTGAGAATGGCCATCTGATCGGCCTCAGGCTCTTCCTCTAATAGGTCAGTCAAGAACTTCTTCAATGGCGTCTCATCAGCATGATGAGGCGAATATACGACACAAAAAGCATAGCGGCCAAATGCCGCAAAGTTCTTGCTGACAAACTTTTGGATGTAGCGCTCTTCTACTCCAATTTGCTCTGCTCTATCTCGGAATGCAGCTTCAGATTCCAGTGTCGAAGCCGCCATGATGATCACAGCAACGAAAACACCGGGTGAAAAGAAAACATGTCCTAAAATCAAGACCGCTGCAAAACTCAAGAATCATAGGAACAATCTGGCTTGAATAAGTTGCAAGTGTGTTCGTTTCAAGTGTGGCACATTTGGGAAAAAGGGGGGAGAAGGTTCAAACAAGACAAGCATGCCATTGCGTTTGTGCTGAGTGAACACTCGTGTGACCTTGAGCTTTGTCCCACTGTAAGAATCGGCTTTCTCGATGTTGGGACATCCGGTCAATCCAAGTGAGATTAATGCCGACTTCACTCATTCACATGAAATGGATGCTTATGAAGATTGTCTTGCCTTTTGACTGCCCCTCCCAAATCACACTTTGACACACGCTGCTGCGGTGATTCCCAGTTTTCACCGCACTTGAGTTTCAAATCAGCCCTTTCTGTTTTGAAAGGATCTAAGACATTGACGGCAGCTAGCCAAGTGGTCTCGGTCGGTGACTTTGGCATATGGTTTGAAGTTGGACGAAGTTGGCCGCCCGCACAGCATGACGTCATCTTCATTGACAACATGAACCAAGCCTGACAAGTTGTGAACAAAAAGGTCAGCTTCAGGGACTCCGGGAAATGAAGGAAAGAGCGACACACAACGCTCAGTCGTTTGTTGGCCCTCTCTCTGATCTTCAGCTCCACTCTCAATTGAAGCCACGCTTGAATCTGAGTCGGAAACGACCACCTCGTCAATTTCACCTTTGCTCACTGCCGGCTGTTCATCGCCAACATTGTCTGCAAGCTGAACCACCCTTTCAATTGCCGACATGTCAGGGCAGTACTCGCCTGTTCGAATCAGACGAAACATGCAAAGCACCTTCGAGTAAAGGGTGGTAAAACTCTCCCTCGAATAGCAAAGCACACTCTTCATGCTGGGGTCCAAGTGATGCCCCAGCAAACGCCTCTCAGCAGGCGAAAAAGGCACCTTGATGCATCTGCCAGCCCAGGTGAGTAAGGTCGTCTTGCAGGAATGTGAACCCACCCGTTCTGGTTTGAAACCTGCAGTCCCTTCCAAAAAGTCACGCAACCATGCTGTTGCTTCAGAAGCACTCATTGGTGTTTCCAGCCAACAAGCCTGCTTTTCCGAGTAGCTCGGCAGCACGCACCCAGCACAAGTGAGGCCCTCCAGGTCTCTGGCTTCCAACCAGAGATGGGCCCAGTCCACCATTGAGATGCCTGACCCTATTGCAGCATAAGGCAAGAATCGCGTTCTGGCCTCCAACGTCACAGCAGTCTTTGAAGTCAGTGCATCGGCATACAGCAGTGTTTCACCATGCCCACTTTCGGTTGTGATTGACTTCAAGTGCTGTGCATCCTTCCATCTGCAACAAGCATGAATGCAGAACAAAATCTGTCCAAGTATGCAACGAAACACTGAGCCAGCGGTCTGCATAGACATCTCCAGCTTCCGGACCTGTTCCACTGTGAGGGGCACCTTCTGTCGCAAGGGGTCTTTGGTCAGGTACAGGTCTCTTGCTACGCCACGACAACGTGATGAGACAACTTCTGACAAATCAACAACAGTAAGCTTTGCAATGGCATCCAGAAAATGCAAAGCCTCAATAACATGTTGAGCTGACGTTGCACCTGACCCAGAATCGCGCATCCTGCACAGTGTCACATAAAGTTGAGCCTCAGACAGCCTGAGAGGATGGAGCTGTCCAATTTCCCTCAAGAATCTGGCAAGCTTCCAAAGTGATGCAGCACGTTTCTGAAGTGTTGCAGACGCCTTCATTCTGAACGAATCTCTGAATGACTGATCTATCTCATCATCCAGCCCACCTTGCTGCACATGCCCGTGAAGACTAGTGCCCAACTGAGTTGCCAAAGGGTCTTGAAGGATCAGGTCTCTAAACCTCAATAGTGCCTTGCGCCTGATGTCCTCGTCCAATTGTTCCTTCCGTGCCCTCTTCAAAGAGATTGGAACTACCGGCAGGTCCCGTTGCAGACTGACTGAATTAGGTCTTGACTGCACAACCTGTGAACCCAAGACATCATGAACACCAATAAAAACGGGCGCAAAACGTTTGTCAAAAGCCTCCAGCATGGTGCCCTGCCACTTGTCAACTGGTTTGAAAGCAAAACCTTCCTGCTCCCAGGGCAACTTAGTGATAGTGCTTCGCAACCTCTTGAAATCTGCTTCAATAGCTGCTGCCTTCCAAGCAGACTCACGTTTCTGAGGGTCCAGCAACTGAATAGGAGCAGGCTGTAGAGCAACATCCAAACTATCAAAGAGACGCTTGTTACTCACTCCAAAAAGTTCCGCATGAGTGTCATCTTCAGGCATTGAAATTACATCCCAAACATCTTGTGGAAGTTCATCACCACCATCCCCAAGAAAGATGTCGTCAGGGTCAAATTCATATGGCAAATTTGGTCCTTCACCAAACGGCTCAGCAGCTAAAGGCCCCGACAAGTCTGGAGATGAAGCCTGGGATGTGTTCCAACGTCGCCTGAAGCCTCTCAGTTCACGTGGAGCGTCACTTGTCAAGTCTCCGTCCAAGTCCATGGTCAACACGGCAAGAAGTCAGGAGTTGATCAAATTGATGACAGCGGAAATCAAAAACCACAGCTGAAATTGTCAGAAAAATGGCAATTGCACCTTGCCGACAAAACAACAGCAAAAGGTCAGAATTTCCGCGAGACCCCGAGCTCTGTTGGCCGAGTATCTCTTCAAAGTAAAATTTGGCCCCTGACTCCACAAAAATTGTCCATGGCAAGAAAGGACGGAAACCGCCCACCCAACCCTTAAACAAGGATGGCCACACGGACATAGAATGAATTCATTCTATGGGTCTTTAAAGATGTACATGACAAGTTTCAGTGTGGTAAGGTTCACCTGAAACAAAACAGAGAGTTACCTCTATTGAAAAGGAGGTTCTCAAAAGAATTTGAAATAATTGGCAGTTTATTTTGGTTTGGGTTTGTGACGCAATAGTTTTGGTTGTGTCGTTTAGGTCGAGGTTTGTTAGGTTACGCAGGATAGACGTTAGTTACACGGAGATAGCGCATAGAGTTACAGACCGGACTATGATATAGTCCTGTTAGGACGGTTAGAGAGAAAGTATTGTCAGCACGCTGAAATAACCCTCACCTTGAATTTGTTTGGCTACCCCTCTTTGTCCCTAATTAGGTTGCTGGCTGCCCTCATGGCTGCTTGAGGGGTGCAATGTAGCCGGCCGATGCTATGGACAACGCAGCAGTGCGCCTGTCCGGAACCGCTCCCTGCTCTGCGGCGTCCGCGTGCAGCAAAGACTGCTTTCATGGCTGGTTCTGCCCCTCTCAGAGTGAGTGGACGCGAGTCCCGGATGTCCCATGTCAGATGAGCCCCATACTACCGATGATCCTCACGAAGTGCCTGAACAGTTGTAAAATTATGCATCTTTTACCAAGTGACCCCTTCACCAACGAAACTGACGACAAGTCTTGTGGACGACTTCTCAGTTGTATGCTGGCAGTCTGGCCCTGCCGACTTTTTCTTTTTCAGGGCCCGCGGTGCCGTCTTGTCTCGGAGACGGCACTGCTCAGAGCAACCACATGTGCTACCAGGAACTGGCACTCCAAGCCTCACCGAGGGGCCTGCCCGAGGCACACATGGCAGAAGGCACGCATGACAGGAGCTATTGTGGAAGAAACCATGTGGCAGGCACCGGTTTCGCAGAAACCACCAAGTCTGGGAGGCGAGACCTGATGGGAAGTCTATTTTCCTCTGTTGCGGCCGATCTCGTTCCAAGGCTTGGTCCGTGACAGAAGCGGTAGAAAAGTGTGCAAAAAGTAAAACCCTTTGGCTTCAGAAACGAGGCAAACTATGGAAAAACCAAGACAACAGAAAGAAACACGGCAACAGCGACGACACGCAAATCTTCCGGCCAGATTTGCGAAACAACACAAAACGGGGGCCGGAGCCAGACCAAACAAAAACCACACAAACCCATGGGGACACGATTTGAGCCGACCGTGTCTCCGGAATGTGCACTTGACAAACGAATTGGGGTGAGAAGCTGCGCAACTGTGAAAAACAGCAACAAGGTTGCTAAAAGCTACTATTTTGTTTCCTTCCAACGCCTCTTGGCTTTTGCCAGGTCGTTCAACACGTCCAGTTGCATGTTGCATAGAACCGCTAAATTAACTAATTAATGCATACAAATGGCCGCCATTGGTTGTGGGCCACAAAAGCGAACTGGTATAGGACCTGTACATAGTCCAGCCGCCGTCACGATTCCATTCCAGAAACACAGCAAACAACCAAACGACACCAAAAGCAACAGAACACACACAAACACAACCAAACAAACCAAAAACACACCGAAAAAGCAAAGTGGAAAGTGATCCGCGGTCCAGTTCAGTGACTATCGATGAGGGTGAGGTGACAGCATTGTATCAACTCAGGTATTGGTATGGCAAAAACAAGAAAAGAGAGAACACAGAAACACAAAAATCTCACATTGTCATACCGTCGAGTGAGTGAAGCAACACAGCACTATGCGGAATTGCTAAAAAGCTACTATACACAACGGTAGCCACCTCAGAGTCCTCTCAGGCGTGCTTTGTACATCTCGAACAGGTTGGTCAGCTTCAAAGGTTCTGGTGGGTCCGTAAGTGGTTGCAGGAATCCAAGCCTTGCTCTGTCATCGAATGCCAACAAACTTGCTTCATCATGGCTCCCAAAACAGGGTCCAAAAAACCAATAGAAACATGGCGGCCAGAAGTGGACCTCGACTGTACAAGAACCAAAGTAGGCGATCTCGTCGCTTAGTGGCAAAGTGCGCGTGTCAGGACCGTGCATAGACAGCTAGCCGCGGATCGATTCCCCCCGGGTACGGGGCCGCGATCGTGACGTGGTAGACGAGTAAGTCTCAAGTACCGTAGACCCGCCGAAAGGCAACAGGCTCGGGCCAAAAAAAAAAGACTGTTCAAGAAACAAACTGGGACGCAGAGAGACAAAAAGCATGTATTAACACTCATGCTCATGCTAGTGCGTTGCAAATCTGCTTGCAAAACCTCTGCGGGCAGCAAAATTCTCCGATGGCTGACCCCCACTTTTGGGTCCAAATCTGGATCCCAAAACGGGGCCCAAGCAAAGACCTAAAAGAAGGAATGAAAATGTGATCCAATTCTGGACCCCATTTTGGGGTCCATATTTGGACCCAAAAATGGGGTCAGCCATCGGAGAATTTCGCTGCTGCCCGCACATGTTGTGCAAGCAGATTTGCGACCCTGCAGCTTGACCATGAATGTCAACTGTTACCTTTTTCTCTTTGTGCGTCCCAAGTCCGGTTGCTACTTTAGGGTCGAGCGTGTTGGGGGTTCCTTCGGCAGCAGCTCTGGCAACGGATCCGTCTTCAAACCGTGGAACAGAGAGTCTTGACACCCCCATTGCATTCTGTGATCGTGCCGTTTTGAGGCAGGGACGAAGACATTAATGTAATTGACATTCCATGCAACGTTGGCCAGTACTTTTGTGGCTATCGACAAGTACTGAGGGGGGCCCATGCTGGGGGTCCGTTTCCACTAGCCAGTATCAACCCGCAAAGTGGCTTTGTCTAAATGAATGTTTTTCACCTGGGTCCCAGGCATCCTGCTGGGCATTGCTGCGCTTTGGAGCCATGGCACCCAGATCCAAATGCAAAACAAATCGCTTGTCTGTCTAAATTGTGAACCTGCGAAAACAGAGGTCACACCGGCGAATCGAAATCAACGGAGTGAACGGACTGCTGCAAAATGCTGACCTCTAGGTGCGCTCCGGCTCACCCAAAGACAAACTCCAAGCTGACTTCCAAGCAAACCTGAACGTAACCTCGGAATAACATCAAAAGGAACTTCAAGCTGACTTCAAGCTGACTCCAAGGCGACCTTGGGATTACAGGTCAACTTCAAGCTGACACCAACGCAACTTCAACGTGACCGGAAGCCCTCAAGGTGAACCACACCGGTGTTTAAGATGTACCACACCCCTGGTGTTTAAGGTGAACCATACCGGTGTTTAAGGTGCACCACACCCCTGGTGTTTAAGGTGAACCACACCGGTGTTTAAGGTGTACCACATCTCCGGTGTTTAAGGTGAACCACACCAGTGTTTAAGGTGTACCACCACCACGGTGTTTAAGATGAACCACACCACAGGGCCTCGAAACTTGGCGCTCCCAGCGTTGCTCCTCCATTTTTTTTTTTCCTCGAGTGTGGCCGATGTCGCGCTAAAGGCTCGGTCCTTACATGAGAGTAAGCAGGAAATACAAATTGCAAGGACAAAGGGTCCTTGGAGTGGGCAAATCGATTGAAACAACAAAAACAAAAACCACAACCACACCAAAAACGACGACCCGCAAATCCCCCAGCCAGACTTGCGTTTCGCCAGCGGAAACAGCGAAACAAAAAGCAGAAACAAAACAAAACCCACAAAACGGGGCCGGAGCCCAAAAAAAACACCCACCGAATCGATTTGCCATTGGACGCAGTGGCTTATCCACTGCATCACTATCAAAAACATGCCATATGAATTCGGGATCACGGCTGTCCAGGCAGACCTGAAGGCCTCAGCTTGGGAGTTAACCCTAGCATGAGCCAAACTGTACACGAAAGCAGGGCTACGCTACAGCCTCTCTCAGAGTCCTCTCAGATCAACTCTTCAATGGGCCTTCATGGTCATAGTGGTCATCATCTTATCTGTCAGCCGCGATCACGAAGCCGTGATGTTGAGAACTCAGAACCCCCCCTAAAAGGGGGGGGACAGAGATGGCAAAAGGGAAGCATCGTAGGCCAGGGACAAGCTTCCAAACATGCCATCGCCAACCAAAAAGGGGGGCACGCCCCTAGTTTCATAGGGGAAAATGCAGCCATCCATTGGATTGGTCTCAGCCAGCGACTTTCTTGGCAGTATTCGCAGAGCTGAGCAAAATGCAAACAAAAAACTTTTGTATCTGTAATATTGTCTTCGCTAGTGCTACCATACATGTGCTGTCGTAGGCAGTGTAGCGTTCGAAGAGCAGGTTCGCAAGGAATACAAACTACAGAACTGTTCAGGACATTTCAGGATGTCATCGTCCCTGAAGGACCTGCAGTGCATTGCAGTACGCATCGGCGAAGATCGTAGCGAAACTACGGCTGTAGTGCCACTCACCCATAGAGTAGACAGGCTGCAGAATTACCACATCTTCCAATCAATTGGCGAACCATGCTGGCAGTCTTGTGCTGCTCGCGGGCGCCCCAGGCTGCCCTGCAGGGAGGAGCACCGGAATGCACACCGGTGAAGCTCACTGCAGCACAGTCTGGTCCATGGCATCGGCCGGCTAACTACCGCCCCTCTTGGTTGGATTCAGCTACCCATGTAGAGTACCCAGACAGAGGACATACCAAGGAAACCCAGAGAAAACAACCGAATTAAGGTCAAGTAGAGAAGGCAGCCCCTTAACAAGAAACTAAACAAATCAAGCCATCAAGAAAGGCAGAGCAAAGAGACGGCCTTTACGGGCACCAGGCAATACGGCTGTCCTGAGTCACCTTAGTGGGTCACAAGAATGCTGTGTCAGTGTCGCTCCAGTCAGTACAAACAAACAAACAAGACAAGAATCAACCAGATCACCGATGTTCGTACATTCAAACTGAGCTCCATTCATTCGTGCCTAAGTGAGAGAAGGGGAGAGTAAATAAGCAGAGGAATGCACGCAAGGTCCACCAGAGACGCAAACAGGCAAAAAGGAGACCCAGCAAAAGCAACCCGGACACCAGACCAAGCGGCAACCAGACAGGAGAGGGGTGCCGGGGAGGCAGAGGAGGACAGGGGCGGAGAAGGCTGCATCAATCACATTAGAATAGTAATCGTGCAGCTTAGCGGAGTCCAATATGGGAACTGGATCATCATCATGATGAATACCTCAGTATGGCCAAACTAAGCTCCCTGACGTCACCAGTGACATGGTGTAGAGGGTGAAGACCCCACACAGGGCCGTAGCCTTTGTTGCCATGAAACGAATGACGGAAGGATAGCAAAGCTCACCCACACTCCCAGCATGAAGGCAGGGCAACTACGCCGTCACAGCTGCAACCAGATACCCAGAGGGAGGTACCAGCACGCCAAGGTACAAGCTGGACCAGAGCACCAAACGAGACAACCCGCGGGGGAGGGAAGGCAAAGAGGACAGAGAAAGGAACCACCACAAAGGAGGGCAGACAACAAAGGAAGCAACAGGGCCCACACAAGCACAGAGAGGAGCGCAACAAAACCAGGAAGACAACGAGGCGCACCAACAGGAGCACAAAATCAACACAATCCCCCGAGCCCCGAAGGGCAACTCATGCAAGGAACCACAAGACCACCAAAGAGACAGAGGGCAGCACAGACAATAGTTGTGCAGAGCAAAGTGCGCTTGACCAAAGAAAGGCAAAAAGCAAACCGAAGAGAAAGCAAGTAAAAGGGGCGTGCACAAAACAAGAAGGAAGGAAACAAAGAAATGAATTATAGGAGTACGAGTGCACTGTCACGTCTACGGACAGACACGCAAGTACAGAGAAAACTAAGCCCGAACACCATACACTTGGGAGGATAGGGCACCAGTGCACCTGTCACGTCTATGGACAGATACGCCAGTGAAAATGAAGAACCCAAATGATCAAAACAGGTGAGGGACTTACCGGACAAGGAGGGGCCGAGATTAGGTCCCTACCGGGGCAAAAAGGGCCCCACCCAACCGTAGCAGGGGGGGGCCAAAAGAGAAAACTGCATCAGGCCGGAAGGACAATGAGACGATGCAGGAGGTGCGACCCAGGAGCCAATGGCGGAGGAGGAAGAAAGGAGGCTATGTCTGACTTCGTGTAGTGTATTCGAGGTGGTGTTGCTTGTCTGCTCGGAGAGTACCATACCAGCTATTCCCAATGGCAAAGGAGACAGGGTTCTCCGTTTCATTCATTGCAGCCAAGCGACGTAGTTCGTTGCATTTAGTTTCAAAAGTAACCACGTCATTATCTGGTGCTCTTCTGCGTAGTTTCCGATCAGGGAAGACGCGCTCTCGCACGTGCTGTTGCAAAATCGTTTCCGGTAGGTAATGAGCTGGTCGTTGGAACAGCACTCTGCTTGCTAACTTATCGCGGTTGACTTCCCAGTGAGTGAACATATGTTGATGCTGTACTTGTTGCTTGAGTTGTGCAGCATATTGGTGGAAACTTTTGGGCGTGTGCCACAATCTCAGAAGGCTATAGTTGGACGGCCACTCAAGTGGGCACAAAGTGGCTGTCTGCTTCCACATTTCAGGCGTAAGTCCTTTGGGGGATGGTACGATTACTTCCAGGTTGACTCTGGTGGGTCCAGTGGGTTGCAGGCCCATCATGATATAGGGGGCCACTACCCCTTGTGTGTATCCTCGGGTGAGTTCTGAAAAGCAGTCCGCTGCTTGGAATTCCTTATCCAAGGCCAGTTCATGCAAGAGCTCTCCCTCCTGGTCATTGATGAAGGCCAGCAATATGGCACTGACCGGGAAATTGCTGTCATCAGCCTGCTGAGACAGCAACCCCTAGTCTTGTGGACAGGAGACTCGGAGCAAACACCTGGCGGCATTGATCGTGCGGCCCGCAACGCAAAACGATCACGACAGCTCCTGTTGTCCAAAAAGCATGGGCTGCGAAGTGACCGAAATTATTATATGCCAGCTAACCTTGCAGATGCAATGATCCGGCTGTTGGACGGTTCGGCCAATGAAGGCTTAGCTACTCTCAGTCAAATCCGAAGACTGCCTCGGCCGAATCCTCACCCGGTCCAAATCGTTAACCCTGCTTGTCTCCCCGCTAGACATGATGGGACTCATGGGCATGGCGCAGGTGATTGCGACCATTGCATATGGCATCCGGAGCCTCCGAAGAGGAGAAACTATAGGGAGTGGCCTGACTTGGGGCAGTCGTGGAGCACCCTTCGGCGAAGGTACCTTAAGCCCCCTTCGAAGGTACCTTAAGCCTTTGCCGAAGGGGGGACGGGGGGGGAGGGGGGGGGTGAACGAGGAACCGAAGCCCCCTTAAGGTACCTTAAGGGGGCTTCGAAGGCTTCGAAGGTATCTTAAGGGGGCTTCGAAGCCTTCGAAGGTACCTTAAGGGGGCTTCGACGAAAGTACCTTAAGGGGTCTTCGCCGAAGACTTCGAAGGTATCTTAAGCGGGCTTGGACGAATTCTTCGAAGCCCCCTTAAGGTGCCTTCGAAGCCTTCGAAGCTCCCTTAAGGTACCTTAAGGTGGCTTCGAGCGTTGAAGCCTTGGCTGAAGCCTTTGAAGGTACCTTAAGGGAGCTTCGAAGGCTTCGAAGGCACCTTAAGGGGGCTTCGAAGCCTTCCTCAGCGGACCTTCAAATTCAATTTCTCAAGCTCCCCCCTTAAGGTACCTTCCTGAAGGGCCTCTCACCGACTGCCTGGGGGCAGTCGTGTGGAAGGCAAGAGAATTAGATTTCAGATCATGGTATTGTGGAAGGCAAGGGGGGAAGTTTAAATAAAAGTTAGAATTTAGATCATGGCATTGTCGAAGGCAAGGAGGGGGAAGTTTAAATAAAGAGTTAGATTTTAGATCATGGCATTGTGGAAGGCAGGGGGATGAAATTGAAACAAAGAGTTGGAATTTAGATCATGGCATTGTGGAAGGCAAGCGGGGGGAAGTTTTAAGTTAGATTTTAGACCATGGCATGGTGGAAGGCAAGGGGGAAATTTAAATAAAGAGTTGGAATTTAGATCAGGCATTGTGGAAGGCAAGGGGGGAACTGAAGAGTTCGATTTTAGATCATGCCATTGTGGAAGGCAAGAGTGGAACTATAAACAAAGAGTTAGATTTTAGATCATGGCATTGTGGAAGGCACGGGGATGAAATTTAAACAAAGAGTTGGAATTTAGATCATGGCATTGTGGAAGGCAAGCGGGGGGAAGTTTAAGTTAGATTTTAGACAATGGCATGGTGGAAGGCAGGGGGAAAATTTTGAAGAGTTCGATTTTAGATCATACCATTGTGGAAGGCAAGAGTGGAACTATAAATAAACAGTAGATTTTAGATCATGGCATTGTGGAAGGCAAGGGAGGGGGAAGTTCATAAAAAGTCAGATTTTAGATTCAAGTTTTAAAAACAAGAGTTGGATTTTAGATCATGGCATTGGAAGGCAAGCGGAGGGAAGTTTAAATAAAGTGTTTGACTTTGGATCATGGCATTGTGGAAGGCAGGGGAGGAAGTGTAAATAAAGAGTTGGAATTTAGATCATGGCATTGTGGAAGGCAAGGGGAGAAGTTTAAATAAAGAGTTCGATTTTAGATCATGGCATTGTGGAAGGCAAGGGGGGGAAAATTTTAATAAAGAGTTAGAATTTAGATCATGGCACTGTGGAAGGCAAGAAGGGGGTGGAAGTTTAAATAAAGAGTTAGATTTTAGATCATGGCATTGTGGAAGGCAAGCGAATTAGATTTTAGATCATGCCTTCGACGAACGTACCTTAAGGCGGCTTCGAAGCCTTCGAAGGTACCTTAGGGGTCTTCGCCGAAGACTTCGAAGGTACCTCAAGCCTTTGCCGAAGGGGGAACGGATGGGGAGGGGGGGGCGAAAGCGAAGCCCTTAAGCTACCTTAAGGGGGCCTTAAGGTACCTTAAGGGGGCTTCGAAGGCTTCGAAGGTATCTTAAGGGGGCTTCGAAGCCTTCGAAGGTACCTTAAGGGTGCTTCGACGAAGGGAACCTTGAGCCTTTGCCGAAGGGGGGGACGGGGGGGAGGGGGGGGGTGAACGAGGAACCGAAGCCCTCCTTAAGGTACCTTAAGGGGGCTTCGAAGGCTTCGAAGGTATCTTAAGGGGGCTTCGAAGCCTTCGAAGGTACCTTAAGGGGGCTTCGACGAAGGTACCTTAAGGGGTCTTCGCCGAAGACTTCGAAGGTATCTTAAGCGGGCTTGGACGAATTCTTCGAAGCCCCCTTAAGGTGCCTTCGAAGCCTTCGAAAGCTCCCTTAAGGTACCTTAAGGTGGCTTCGAGCGTTGAAGCCTTGGCTGAAGCCTTTGAAGGTACCTTAAGGGAGCTTCGAAGGCTTCGAAGGCACCTTAAGGGGGCTTCGAAGCCTTCCTCAGCGGACCTTCAAATTCAATTTCTCAAGCTCCCCCCTTAAGGTACCTTCCTGAAGGGCCTCTCACCGACTGCCTGCCTGACTTTGATGCTGACCCAGCGCAAGAGAATCTCGCACAGTTAAGCCGGTGGTCACTGAATTCAGTGCCAGCTTGGGAATTCCCTCCCCTTGCAATCGCCAACCAATTTTTTTTTTCCGTCCAACGCCTCCGAGGCTTTCGCCAGGTCGTTACACAAGCTTTTACTTGCCGGAAATTGAATTGATATGCATGCAAAGCCACAAAAGAGAGCTGGTGAGGACCTTCCTTGCAATCGCCAACCAATACCACGATCAGCAAGCGGATGAGGTGAAGCGGGCGAGATACCGTCTCATATTGGTGCGGGGGTCTGGGTAAACAGAGAGCGCCTCCAAGAAGTTAAAACCGGGGGTCTGGGTAAACAGAGAGCGCCTCCAAGAAGTTAAAACAGGCTTAGCAACTCAACATAAGTGGCTCCCCGAGCAGATTTATCACAGTTTTCGTGCCGGCATGGATGATCCCACCCGTGTACCATAGCCTACGCTTTGTTTGGACTTCATATGACGTGGATGTTTTCTTGCTTATGGGAGGCTCGGAATCAGCCCATAGTTGCTCCAGTGTGTATCCTGGTTTCGGCTCCATGTACCGTCGATTCCATACTGCATGGTGGGACCATTGAGGTGCGTCATGGTTGATTTCAACTGAGTCTCTTTTCATGTCATATTGCTTGAGCATGTCGTTTAATTCTTGCAGGCTAGCGGCTCGATGAATACAACATTGTCTGACAGCACCATCCATGTGCAATGGCCATCCTACGGGCATGTGGGAGTCTTCAAGGAGTCCATCACCGTTTTGCTCTTTGATTGTGTCAGCATAGGGACATCAATAGTTGCTTTGAGGCTAACTTGTGCATGTTTGCACTTCCGCGTGTCAGGTGCTAAAAGGCCTCTGGCAGCCAATAGTTCGAGCGATGGGAACTCTGGTTGGTCATTCGTCGGCAGCACCTCTTCTTTGATAACTAACTTGAGCCCGTGCAAGTGGCTGGGGCTGCTGTTTCTGAGGGTCTTAATTGGGTTGGGGTGCGGCATCCTTGGGTGTTGTGTCTTCAAACCAGGTGGAGCGGACCGACTGGACGTCTATGGGATTGGCGGAACTTGCGGTTTTTGATGCTTTCTCCAGTAGCGTTCAGCATCTCTCATCTCCCACGCCACCTGATAGCCCCTTCCTAAGAGCGTCAGGGACAACAGCTGCTCTCAAGGCCCCACCACAAACTGACACCCTAGCGCAAAGAGCCCTGGAGGAATGGGAACGCACTTTGTGTGAAAACAAGGCAGTGGCAATTCTCGCGGAGGTGCAAGCCGGCCAACCATAATCCATAAAGATGGTGGCGAAATGCTTGTTGCCATTTTCCTGACAGGCCGCTAGCGGAAGCAAAAGCACTAGTTGATGATCCTGCCGCATTCACTCGCGAAATGACACGTATCCTGCGCGAAAGACAAAACCACTCACTCATCGCCCAAATGATAAAACCCCCCGCCAATACCGCAGCCAGTAGCACCTGTAGCAGTCAAAAACCTCGCACCACCTCACACGTGCAGTTTCAGTAAGCTACTGGAGCCAACGTAGGGTACCTACGTTTCCCATTCATCATTAGCCTGTGACTCGACATCTCATTTGCAACAGTCTTGGATAGCTGTTGAACGACCTGGCGGAAGCCACATGGCGTTGGACGGAAAAAAAATCATTAGCCTGTGACTCGACCTGGGTAGAGATGCTTTGTCACCATGGGGTACCCATGGTTGACCACTACCCAGAGTGGCTGCCTTTGTTGTAAGCATGCCGGGGCCAGTATGGGACGGGAGGCGGTGGGGGGCGGTTATACTAACCTTTTTAAAGGTTTATTTTGTTTAATTGTTCGTGTTGCTTTACCTTAATTGTTGTATGGTCAAGCTGCTATCGGAATTCATCTCAAGAGCACATTGCTGTCCTTTTGCCCTATTTTTTGTTTGTTTTTGTGTTGTTTTGTTTGTTTTGTTATTTTTTGTGTGTTTTGCTTTTTGTGGTTTTTGTTTTGTTTGCTTTTTTGTTGGTTTGTGCTCGCCCTCGGCAATTGGATAGCTTTATGGACTATGTAAAGGTCCACACCAGCTCTCTTTTGTGGCTTTTCATGCATATCAATTCAATTTCCGGCAAGTAAAAGCTTGTGTAACGACCTGGCGAAAGCCTCGGAGGCGTGGGACGGAAAAAATTTACCTTAATTGTTGTATGGTAGTGTAGTGCGATGTCAAAGTACATCTTTTTTTTTCTCCGGTTTGGCCGATTCGCACTAGGCACGGTCCTTACAATTGAGTAAGCGGTGAAAAGCATTCAGAAAAAGGACACGTGTGGTCCCAAAACGCTGGCAAATCATCACATCAACACAAACCAAACAACAAAAAACGCAACCAAAAACGACCCGCAAATCCTCCAGCCAGATTTGCGTTTCGCCAAAAAGCAAAACAGCGAAGCAACAAAGAACGGGGCCGGGCCCAAACAAAAACCAAACCAAACATTCAGTGATTTGCCACGGATACAGTGACGTAACATCATCAAAAACATGCAAACTAATTAAGTGCTGCAGAGCGAAAAATATCGTGCACGATCACCCAGAATCTCATCGCCTATAATCCGTGGCTGTCGCTCCAGCTCTCTGATAGGTAGGCAAATCAGGAATAGTTGACAGTACAGCTCGTACCAGTTGCCAGTCTCATTATCACAGTTGGTCATATGATGAGAAGTGAAGTCGGAGTCCAATCTCTGTAGTGAGATACTGCCGCAGTGGTGATGTGACTTAATACCCCCCTCGCGGGGGGTAGGGATTGACAGCCTGTAGGTCATGCAGGACAAAATGTGTAATTCACCACAGATGCTGTCAAATCGTAGGAAGCCAAGAGGACCTGAAAAGGTGCCAATGGCAAGCTGTAGCCGCAAAAGAAATAAATGATTCTCTCCGTATGGTCTTTGCAGATGAATAAAATGCACTCATGCAGAGGGTAGGCTTAAGCAAGAAAGATTGCTACTAGCGAACTGTACTCAATTGTGCCGCTCTCGCATGTCAGTCGTGCTCACGCCACAAACTTGAAAAGGTGACTAGGTGCGCTCTACCAGCACCAGATTGACAAGCAGAATTCACAAGGTGTCATCGTCCCTGCGAAAGAAAATTGCTGCAAATCAGCTGTTCCAGAGGTTCGCAGTGCATCTCGCATAAGGCCACTCGCCCCTAGAGTAAGCCAGTAGCAGAATCACAACATCCCATCAGCGCACCGATCCATGTTGGCAGGCTTTGCTGCACGAGGGCGCTCCAGACTGAACAGCAGGAAGCACCACTGGACAGCGCCAGTAGAGCTCACTGCAGTTCAGCCTGGTCCATGGCTGTACCGGGGATCTACCGTCCCTCCCTGAGAATACGCAGAAACAAAACAGAAAGAGAAGGGCCCTCCCCAGACAGCCAACGAAAAATCCACATGAATCAAACAGCCTAAAGCAATAAAAGGATCAAAAAGAGGTAAAACGGAGAGGGGGGACGGTGACAAAAGTCTGCCCCACCGCAAACGAATTCATAGGAGCTAAAGCTAAGACCAATATAGTAGGGTGAAATGACAGAGTACTGATGTAGGGCGGTGACCTTAGTATCCAGGCAGCAGGTTAACCAGAAGGCACCAATTTAAACATGTCAATCAAAAAAACGCCAAAGAGAACCCTGCCATCATGGGGGGAAGCAAACCACACAAGGGGGAGAGGCCGAGACAAAGCACACACAACAACACCGGCCACACAGAAGGAACGAGGAGAGGAGCCAGGAGGCAGCAGAGGACAGAGGGAGAGGGACACACCCGCACCAGAAGGGGTACAAATGTGCCTTAGCGGAGTTCAAAGAAGGGGCCACGGATCATACAATGATGAATACCTCAGTGAGGGTGCACACAGCACTCCAACAACACGGGAAACATGGTGTAGAGGGAAAGATCCCCACACAGGGCCAGAGGCCTTTAATGCCATGAGACACAATGAAGAGGAGAAATCAATGCACAGCAATCACTCCAAGCACAGAGGCAAGGCAACAAGGCCGTTGCCGGAAGCAACGATACCCCGAGGGAGGGACCAGTAAAACCTGGACCAAGGCGCCAAGGAGGAACATCCGAGGGGGAGTGAGGGTCACGTCAGGCAGGGAACAGTAACCTCAAACAAGAAAAAGACAGAAAGAGGCACCAACAGCTAATGTAGCTCTGCAGATGGTAAAATCTAATGGAGGAGTCAGCGAATTCAAGTGCCTTAGTTGGTGGAAAGGGTGGGGGAATGAGTGGTTCATCAAGACGACATCTGGGGACAACAAACGCATCTTTCCCATCAATGATTGTCAGGCACAGACTGCGAAAAAGCGAGTGCGTGCACTAGGCTTTCATGGCAGAGGCAACCTTAGTACACGTTAAGCTCTCGGCGGGACAGCCCATTGAGAAACCAGGTATTAACGGAGCCATGGGCCCGATCTGTTATGCCTAAGCTGGCACTCGCACACAAAGCCAACTGTGGCTCACAACTGCTGGAGAGATCTGGGTTGGTTGGAGCCAGGCATGTGTCACATGAGGAACCTAACAATTATAAATGGGGAAGCTGTGTCTCCGGCTGCATACCAGTGCACCTGTCACGTCCTTGGACAGACACACTGGGTATGAACAGCTACCTGAAGTGGATGTGACAAATGAACCTATTGGACACGAAAGTCATCTTTCACCACCATGATTGATGAAACAAAAACCAGCTAATGGGTGAAAACCCGGAGTGAAACACAAAAGAGAGAAGAGGAGGGGGGAGGGGGGGGGGACACACGGAGGAAAGTGTGACAGTAGGGGGGTGAGCTGGGGATCATGTCATACCTCTCGTGAAATGTTCAAGATGGTGTTTTTTGTCTGCTGTAATGGTATCATACCATGCATTGGTGAGCCCAAATGAAACTGGGTTCACTTCTTGCTGGGCAATAGCACGCTGATGAAGCGCTCTGAGCGCCCTTCGATGTTCGTCCAGATCCTCAGGAGGGACCCTCCTGCGGACTCGCCTATCAGGGAAATTTCGTTCCCGCAGGTTGGTTTGCAAGGCATGTTCCGCTATATAAACTGCTGGTTGCTGGAATAAAACTCGCTCCGCAAATCTGTCGAGATGGACTGTCCACTCAGCAAACATATGGTTGTGTGACAGTTGCTTCCTGAGTCGCGCCTCTGTTTGATGAAGGCTCCCATTCATATGCCACAAAAGTAAAAGACTGTAATTGGAAGGCCAGTCAAGTGGGCACAGTGTGGCTGTTTCTTTCCATTTTTCGGGGGTAAGCCCTTCTGGAGAGGGAATGATCACTTCCAGAGTGGTACGATTCGATCCGAGGGGTTGGAGACCTCGCATCATACATGGTTCAACGAGCCCTGCGGTGTACCCATTGATGAGCTCCTGGAAGCTTCCAGCCATTTGAAAGTCTTCATCCACCCCCAGGTGAAAACCGGGCAAATTTTTAGCAACAAATTTGACTGCTTGGAGCAGCTGTTTTTCTCCTTCCACGGGAGTCTCGTCACAGGAACGTTTCGGGCACGTGAGGTTGATTTCTTGAGGTTTCTGTGCCGCTTGGTACCTTTGGGCTCCCGGTGCAGGGCCACGCCAAAAAGGCGAAATCCACGCAGAAGCATGGCCCTACGCAAGCACCAGGCGCACCCTGGGGCGGTACCCTTTCCACACCACGAGTCCCAGGTCAAACCAAGGAGAGTGGATCCACTCACCGAGTGACGTGGGAACCGAACCCATTCATTTCCACCAAGAATGTACAGCGTAAACCGTACACCCCGAATGGACGTGGAGACGGAACCCATTCATTTCACCCAAGATGATCACCACTCAATCCAAGAGAGACCAACTCATGATGCCCCCATAGGTTCCCGGACTCCAGCGGCTACCGGAGAAGACAATCCAAGAAAGGAGTGGAAAGTCTTAGTCACCTTTTCAGTGACCCCAGTCCCTATGGAGCACAGCTCGGACCTTAGAGCCGAAAACAAGGTCCTCACTGTGGCCAGACTGTACATTGAGCCCACTCTCCCCGAAGGTTGAGAGTGAACCGGTCGGTGACCCAGTCGTTAGCGATCCCTTGTATCCCAGGGGGATACACCTGTCTTGCGACAGGACCCTAACACTGTTAGGGAGGAACCGACGGTCTTGTCCACCGTGAGCTTAGCTACCCAACGATGAATATTGACCGTTAGCCAACGGGTTGCCCCGTTGACCCCTCCTCGAGACAAGTCCCCAAGTCTCTTGGAGGTTCACCGACCTTGCTTGTTCCCCGGTGTCATCATTGGGTGTTGCTACCCTAGACACAAGGTAAGGTGAGACCTGTCGGTCCCGTACCACGTGTGTACCGATCGGTCCGGGAGAACCCCGAGATACCGCACGATCACCCAAGGATGCGCGCAAACACAAACGAGGGTGACATGAGGAGCAACCCAACATGTCAACACACGCCGACTAGGGGGTACCAAGGTACCGTGTTAATTCACGGTTCGTTAGGGACGGGGGCCTTCAGCAACTCCCCTGCGCTATACTCCTAGTTTAACGTCCCCCCGGACCCTCTCGGGTCCACCTCCCCCTGTTGAGAACATGGTATTGGGGACCCCATCCCCCTACCCATTCTCAGGAGCATTCTCGAGGAGTTTGGGAGCAATTTTGCTGGCCCAACTAGCCGGAAACCATGCCAAGAGGGCAGAGGCGCCACTCGTAAGGTCCACTAACCCAGTAGTGCGCCGATGCGGTCGATCTGTGACTAGGACTTTCACAGGGCCACTCGGCGCTCGACTCCGATTCACTTCAGAGCTCTCACGGGCTGAGCCAATGAGTTCAGACAGGATGGGCCGAAACCAGTAAGTGGCATACAAAAGGCATTCAGTTTCTGGAGTCACCATGGATTCAGCCAATCTCATCAACGAGCTCATCGCCTGGGCGAGCTTCTCTGCCAATCGAATTGTGAGAGCCCTAGCTGTTTGATTAAGGACATCCTCCACCTCCTTGGCACCTTGCCCGCGCAACCACAGTTCACCCGCCACACTCAGCAAGACGCGCGCAAACTTTTCTTGGATGGCAATCAACGACAAGGTCAGTCTCGCCTGGAGCCACAGCGGCGGGAGAATGCCAAGGTTTTCTGGTATGCAGAATGGGTTTCCGTCAGGTTGGATATTGTCAATTAACATTGCCAGCTTATCAGCTGCGCTCCAGATCTCGTCCTCCGAGGGATCTTCAGCGGCTTCAGGTATGGGTGGACACCATGAGATGGTAGGATCTTCTGGATCACTTTCTCCATCGGTAGAGGCTGCTTCTTCATCCGAGGAGGGGTCGCTCACTGTGTCTCTTGCACCCTCCGGGCTTGCTAGTTTCATCGTGCCTGGATCAAATTGGCGATCTAGTGTGGCCAAAAGCTCCGGGTGCAACCGATGAGCATCAAAATAGTGGATACCAGGGATTACAACTAGCTGTCGATCCTGTATACCAACATGAAAGAAAACCTTGTGACCTCTATGTCGATGAACTAGGGCAGGTGACCCATTGTAAGCTGCACACAGCCAGAGGGGAGATTTGTAACCATCAGCAGCGTAACCATATAAGTATTCACGATCAATTGAGCAGGGGAAAAATCCACTGGTCGTCAACACATGGTCACGTGTGCGGGGCTCTAGCGCTGCAAGGACATTAGGGGGCAGCCGTAGCCTGTCTCTGCATGCCACTACCAGCCGATATCGTCTCCACACTCGTGTGCCATTGGTGGTCACTATCATGGCAATAGCAAGGGGCGGTTTATCTTGGGGAGTGAAGGGTACCGATAATCCCCAGTCCAGTATGGCACATCTGTCGCTAGGGTAGTTTGTAGGGCCATGGTACTGAATATCACGGCCTTTCAGCGTGAAGTATCCGTAATGGTAGACCCCTAGTGTCTGGGCCATTCCAACCATGCCTGCCATATCAAGAGGCGAGACAATATAGGTATGGTCAATGGCTCTTGTCAGCGCTACAGTTGCTCGTCCATAGCAGTCCTCGTGCTCGTCTGCTGTTGAACCTCTCCGTCCTCCACTGAGAAAACCTACCCCTGTTTGAACAATGACAGCAATGCGTGCTGTCGCTCCTGCAGCAGAGGAGGTGGTGGAAACTCGCAGCCCACCGTACCACTCGGTCTGAAAGCCATGTTGGAGTAGCAAATTATGTACAGCCGTACGGTTGCACAAGACAAGCAGCTGCGAGGTCGCCCCCCGTTGCAAGTTACGATAATAATTCTTCAGGTAGGTACAAAAGGCTACCACATCCTCAACTGCAGACCTAAGATCCTTAGGTGCTTTCCACAATACTGTGCGGAAGCCTCCGACGGCTACAGTGAACTCATGTGGCACGAAATGGCCAATGTAGATGTGGTTGGACTCATGGAGGACTAGCTCCGGATATCGAACTGCAACTATCGCTTGGTAGGTCAGCATTGAAACTCGTGAGCTGTTAGGGAGAATGATGCCCCAGCGGTGAGGACCACAGAGTCCAGCTGCTTCAAGGGTCGTGGTGCTCTCAGGTACGCCAAACTCCTCTGGTGCTGTGGCAATCATCAAGACTGCGAGCACAGCTGCAATGAGGCCGCTGTGTGCATCCAACTGGCACGAAATTCGGCAGTGGAACACCCGCCTGAGGGCAACAGGCAGCTCGTAATCCTGCGGAGTGGATGTCCATGGGCCACTGTGCGGCTTGTTGGCAAGTCTCAGCAGACTGAAGAGCTCTGACTCCGGATCTTGGCTTGCATCAGGCCACAGCTGAGCTACAAGAGCTGCCATTCGTGCTGGTGGAAAATAGTCGCCTGACTTATCAAGTGCTCGAAGCCCCAATGGCCGTTGCAACAGTTTACGTCGATTGACTGCCGCTGCTCGGCCTTTGGACAGCCCTCCTGGAGTTTGCCTGTGGTCTCCAATGAAGACAGTCAGCATTGGCTGTTGTATGGCAGCAAGAGCTGCAATCTCATGGTAATTGCCATACTGTTGACTTTCGTCCATGAAGGCAAGCCAGGGGCGAGAAATCCAATGGCCAAAAGTGGAGTAGCGCATCGCCATTTCCGCCGTAGCTGAGCCACCTGTTGCGATAAGGATATTCTTATGTGAGATGATTCGATTACGGTCACTACATCGGACGTCAATTTTGGAGGCGTAAGCCTCTCCTTTACCCTCCTCCATGCGTCCAATTAGCCTGCCGAAATTCTTGATTGTCGGGGGCGCAAGGTCACTCACTTGATCCGCCAGAGCTTTGGCAGCTACATTCTCTTTAGTGTAGACGATTGCAACAAAATCATTTAGTTCGCAGCTTAAGGCAATGAGCAGGACCGCCAGGGACCGCGTTTTGCCAGCACCAAAGACCCCGGCAATACATAAGTCAGATCTCCAGTCATAATGGCCAGCAAGAGTGCAATTGAGACTGTCAAGACATGTCCATCACCGTGTGCTGCTAGGGGAAGGAGATGTTCACGATAGTAGCTGTCATGGGCCCCATCCATCAAGATCGCGGCTGGTGTCAAAAAGCGGCACAGAATTCTGACTAACGCATCAGTCAGTTGCATTTTGCGCTCGCTAGCCATCCGGCGAACAGGTATATGCGGCTGCACGATGGCCATTGCCAATGGTAGGCGCGACTGGTTGGCTTGTGCAAACACTAAGAGTTCATGGCGGCTGCGTGTGTCTCCTAGAAAGGCCAGCTCTTCCCAAACGACGGCCATGGACGGGTGGTCTTCAATGGGTTTCAGCCAGTCCTGTGCAGGATCAAAATAACTCATTGTTTTAAGATGCTGGTCCAACAGTCGCCCACAAAAGGTCCGAGCAATAGGCAGAGAGACAATAACAAGCTCCAGCAACTTTGGGGCAATGCGCTTGAGCGCTCTTTGAACAGGGTTTTTGCTAGTTCCGCTCGACATCCCCTTCTCATGTACCAGTGCTATGACACAACGCTGCTGATTGTCTGGCAACTGGAATATGCCCAATAGTGCTCTGCCTGCCATCACGTTCGCTTCCAAGTTGCCTAGGTTCCCAGCTTCACAGAGAGCACGCGGCGACAGCGCTGGCACGTCGGAAGGTGCACTAAATAACAGGAGTGGAGCACTATCAGTATGTAGGTGGACGACATGAAATCCGGCATACGCCTCATATTGATAGGTAACCTGAAGCCGTGTTCCAGTCTGTCCACGCTTCTTCTGCTGAGCAAGTTCTACACTGACCCAAGGCTGGAGATGTTGGAGTTGCCGTCCCGCATGATAAGCGTCTAATTGCGGCAACACCATGTCCAGGAGGAAAATGAGGGTGCGTAAGGAAAAACCACGCAGGAATTCCGCCAGTAGGTTGCGAACTAGCACACCTCCCTCAGCATGGGACCCTCCCGGTGTGGGAATCATCGCAATCAGAGCTGCTTGCAGGTCAGCTTCCGTTTCAGGCTGGCCATCCCGGATATCCCGTCCGTCAATGGGCACTGTGTGCAGTTCAGCGTTCCCTTCTCCAGCTGCTTCTAACAGAGAACTTAGAGTTGTCTTGAGATGTTCCGGAAGGTCAAAACTAACCCATGAAAGTACACGCAGCAAACCCTCACAACGTACCCCATGGGGAATGACTTGCGGGGTAGTGATTTGTAGTCTTTGGATTTCATGAACCCCTTCGTCAAGATCAATGAAGAGCAAATGGCAATAGGAGTGTTTAGCACGTCCACTCCAAGTGGGGTGCCCTTCTATCAGGACAATCTGATAGTTGAATTCTGTCAGAGAGTCAGGTTTCCACACGCAAAGCCGGTCCTCCAGGCAGTGCACCAGTGTGACTGTGCGCTCGCCAGTGGCAAGTCGCAGCATCTCTGGCAGCGTCGCAATCGCAGCAACTTTGGTGAGGCCAGGGAACACAGCAAACGCACTCAGGATTTCGTGGACAGCAAGGCCTGTGTAGGACCCAGCCGAGAAACCATGCACGTTGACATCCCTGCCACCGCTTGTAGCCGCTGTGGGGACTAGCTGTGGAAAACATGACTTCAGAAATAAATGTTTGCCTTGCGGATGGTAGCAAAAGATTTGCATGATTGCTGTTGTCCAGGTCGGGTGTGGTGGCCTGGCATGGGCTGGCCTGATATTCGCAGCCTCAATTAGGCGAATCGCTCGCGTGAGCAGCAGCTGTTGATCCGCGAACTGTTCAGGGAGAAAATCTCGCCACGCTGTCCATCCTTCTGCCGTGGAGAGTAGCTGATAGATCACATACTCATGCACAGTTTTGGTAAGGCCAAGCTGGGTGATATGGTCTTCCCAGCTTCCCAGTTATCAGTCATCGCAAGCGATGGGCCATACACCTTGGTTTGCGCAAGATTTTGCAGAAAAATATCATATTCATGCTCGCCACTAAGTAGGCCACCCCCTAGTCCACTGCAATGCACTTCAAGGGGTCGGTCTTGCATCGGGGCGTCATCTTGCCAGACGTCAGCGAGGGAAAATATCCAGGAGGCCCACTCTGCAGAGCCTGTGAGGGCTACGGGCAGCGCATCTGCGAGTTGCCCCCCAATGTAGTGTTGTTTGGACACTACCCCAATATCTATGGCCTGCTCGTTGACGGTGACTTCCCACTTAGCCATCTCTCTGAAGGGAAACGGAAGACCAAACGCGAGGGGAGTTGCCTGCTGTAACGATGTACATGAAGGTGCAGATTGTTCCTTCCGGTGCCACAGGCCACACAACAATGTGAGTTGAGCTTGGGAGAGGCGAACAGGAGGCACTTTGGCATGCAGTCTCAGACCAACCACTGGAAGGAAATTGGGATGCAACCATTGGGGCTTCCATTCTTGTGTCCCAAAGAGAGCCGCAGCCAGCGGCAACCAGCCAAATTGGGCCAGCTCAGCGAGACTGCTGGGCATTCTTTTCTTGGCATTGGTGCCAAACCCATGCAGGATAACAGGCCGCATGTAATGTGGCTCAATCGTCATGGCTTGGTACATCTTGTCTCCAGGTAATACTCGTACGCTGACTTCACCCGGCAACAGGCTCAGGGTCGGAAGAGCTCCTTGCTCATATGCAGGCCGGGCCCATTTGTGGAAGTTGGGTTGTCTGCCTTGGTAGCCATCAAGGTTCTCCGTAGATGACCGTGGCGCGGCCAGACTCCAGAGGCTGGGACCGGAAAAGTGACTAAGCCCGACCACTGGCCCAACACACTCCACGCATGGCACCAATCTGCAGTGACCCGGGTGGACGTGCCAAGCAGAGGAGAGCCAAGTAATCCACTAGCGACTGCTTGCTCAACGTCAACAGGTGGATATGTAGTAGCAAGATAGGCTTCAACATGTCTATGATAGGCACGGGTAATATCATGGGCTATTTCATCAGGATCAGTATCCGAGTCCTCCAATACAGTGATGGGCACAGGGCTCTCATGACCTGACGCTAATACAATGACCAGGCCCGCATTAATTTCAGTGAATGCCTCGCTCACTAAGATGACTCCTTTGGGCCGACACTCAGCGGCAGTGTCATCCTCGGCTGCTTTGTCCTTCCGGGCAGGTTTGGTTGACCCAGCTGGTGAAGAGACATCGCTGCTGGACGACGCCCGACGAGACATGCGGGGACTCGGGTCTGGGAAACGCCCGTAGTCAACCTCATCTGCCAGATCGACACCATAGGTAAGTGGCGGAGCTCGTAGCGGGTCAGCTGCTCGGACTGCAATATGGTCAGCACTATGTGATCTGGACAGTTTCGATGGTGGGCCAGGTTGCTGCATACCCCTGCCCGTGTCCACAGAGCGCGCACGTTTGTGCGATGATGCAATGGGACTTGGCAGCTTGCTTTTTGCAACTTTGCTTGGCGTAGCTGGGAGGGTTGGGTCAGTGCTTGCTAGCCAAAGTTCTCGTATCTCAAAGAGGGTCACCGGCACACAATCGCTGTCAATCAGTGCAAAGTTGATGGTCGGAAAGAGGAATACACAAGCATCAAGGATGTATGTCCCAGCCCATGTCGGGTGTCCTTGTGAAGACCAGTGTCAGCCGAAATGTGGACAAAGATAACTGTAGTGAGTTCGCCATATGGACCGACATATCGTAGCCGTTCTTTCCACCAAGCAGCGACCATTGGCCAATGGCTGAGCCCAGGCACAGACTTGACCTTGTCGGATTGCAGATCCCGATTGTCCGTCACAGATATACCGTGTGGTAGGGCAGAAATGCTGAGCTCTGACTAACTAACCATCGGTATAACTTGTGCCAATCAGGTCTAGGTAAGGTTTCACGCCCGTCGACCATGGCAATTTCATAGTCATGCCGATCCGGTGCAGCTGTCTTCTTATGGGGTCTCCAAATCGCCAGTGCTGCTCAATCGATACATTTGGCCCGTATTCCGTCGAAATGCTTTTGTGCTGTTCAATTGCGTAGAGCAAGTCAAAGAAACTAATATTAGGGTTCTTTTCATGCCAAGACTTCGCCACCTGTTCTCTGGAGAGCAGAGACATCACACTGTGAATTCCTGGGCTACTGATTTGGTAGTGGAATTGAAGAGAGGGGGAGGGAGGGAGGTGTTGAGAATCCTGACACGTCCTTGGTCAGAAGACTCAAGCACACCAAGTGAAATACCAGGAAGACCGACAGGGAGGAACAAAAGAAGGACAAACAAAGCAGGCAGCAAAGGAAAAGGGTCAACAGCACAACAACGACGAACGAATCAAACAGGGGGGAAGAGGGGGGGACAAGTGTTGAAAAACCTGACACGTCTTTGGCCAGGCAGTTCAAGCACCCAGAGCACCAACTGAAAGGATCAAATCAAATAGTCAGGTCAAAGAGCCTAGGAAACAATGGCTACGCGAGGCAGAGCAAGCGTAGTGAGCGAAAGAGGTGAATCAGGAGGAGAGAGCAGGAAGAAGAAGCTGGAAGCTCTGACAGTCTTTAGTCAGAGAATCCAGGCACGAAGAGAGAAAAAAGGAGAAAGGGAGAAGAGATGAAAGGAGGCGCTGATAACCCTGGCACGTCTTTGGCCAGAGAAACCAGACGTTAAATGGAAGGAAACGAAAAGCAGGAAGAAGTGGAATGAGCAATGATGGGTACAATCGGAATGTGGTCACAATGCACGAGAGATCAATATGTACTTTGTGGAGTGAAGAGGAAACTATAGCAATACCCTTCGCCCAATAATCGGGAAGTTGGCAATTTCTATCCCGTAACGTAATGAGGAAGAACTGTATGGCCCTTTCCTGAAACTGAGCTAAGGTAGCAAGACTGTCTACGACTGTCTCTTGAGCCGATGGGATCGCAGGGAGCAGCATCTCTCTGTGACAGAGCACACGGTGCTAGTACATTACACATATCATGATGCAAATGGAAAATGATGATGTGTACATTCTTTCGTGTGTATTAAGATAACAGGCAGGCCGGAATTCCTTTTTGTCTGATGCTCACATCCTACTGGGCAGATATTCAACTGGAGCTCACTATTAATCGACTTGGTGTAGGAAAGTTTCTTCCTGGTTAAGCTCCGGGGGTGTCTGCAGCTCAGGGCGTAGTTGCACTGGTAAAGACAGGCCGTCGTGACTGTTGGTCAATGATGTGGTGGTACTTCCACACTATTTGTTTCATGATAGCGGTGACCCTATCTGTCAAAGCAGTGAGTTTGATTCGCACCTGAGAAGGTTGTTCACTTCTCACCACATCGGAGGGGCTACTGGCACGCTGTAACATGTCAATGACTGTGTCATCGTTGCTCTGCTCCGCAGCAGCTTGTACAGCGTTGAAAACTTACTGGCAGGGTAACCATACCATTCCAGGGAATGGCAGAGCACTGAGGCAATCGTGATCTCCTGCCACGGGTCCGCTTGTGCGTCTAGGAGCAGCTGTACATTAGTCCTATGTCGATGGAGGACAGCAAGAAAAAGTGGGGGGAGCGCTCCTTTCACGGGAATCACCGAGGCACCAGCTTCAAGCAAAATTTGCACATGCTGCGAGCTGCCCAACTCAACTGCTAACTCCAACATGGTGGTAGGTTTTGTTTTGGACGGAATGATATTGGGGTCAGCATGGGCTTGTAGCAGTAGGTAAGTTAGTGTGGCTCCATGTCGAGGGAAACAGTGGCCAGCAGCAGGCTGGTAAGCATATGGATCAGCAGAATGGTCTCGAAGGATAGCTGAAGCTATTAAAGTGCTAATATGCCTTTCCTCCGTCGTCATGTCTATAAGGCTTACGCCCTTACCAAGGAGATAGCTTACATCAATCACATCCTTGTGACAAATGGCAGTGAGCAGGTCGCGGTATTGCTGCGCCGACGGGACTTGTAACAACTGCACTTTGTAGCAGAATGTTGTCTCATTTGCATCTGTGTCGAACTGAACAGCCCTCAAAGGCGATTGGATTACTGACGAGCTGGCTGCATATAGGACAATTTGAAAAGGTGAGTCCAACTCGAGCACCTTAGCCGTCTGTTTCATAATATCCCATCCGAGGGTTTCCACGACGTCCATCGTCAGGGCTGCTTCCCCACGGATTCCATGGCAGACACGGAGTCGCATACTTACCCCTGGAAATAAGTAAGCGGAGGCAACCCTGACAGTCTTTAGCCAGAGAGGCCACGCACTTATATTTGTAACCGCGAAGTTTAAAGATGCCTGGGTAGGGTGCAGAGGGGTGTATAAGGAAATGTAAAAAGGATAGCAACATGTCAGACCATCTGAATTTGAGCCGGTATTGCTTAGCAGATTACGAGAAACAATTCTCAAGGGCATGCAAGCTGAAACAAAGAAAACAGAATAGCCAGTCAGAAGTAAACGGCCCGTGCTGTATAGCATGTCTAGGATCCCATAGGTCGAAAGATCGATCTAGTGGGTATGTGACTAGACTTGTATCAGGAGAGCCTCGGTGAGGGTCAGGAGTCCGATACTGTTATTTGAACCAAAAAATGCTGCGGGCCTTCATTCAAGCAGCGTGACAAGGGGTCCCATGCAAAACAAAAAGCTCCTCTACTCAACTTCAACTTTTCTGTTGGCAAAGTTAGCAACTAGTGCACTTGCCCTCTTTTCATGTCCTGCATCCTCAGACTGAGGAAAAAGCCACAGTCTTCGCTGCAGTTCCTTCGGACTATAGTCAGCATGCAGATATCAAAGGTCTAATGTCACTCAGGTTTGACTTCCCTCTGTAGCTGGATCTGTGCACGATTCTGTCGGAGCAGCTGAAACAGCTTGAACCAACTCTTCTTCTTTAGCAGTGGCTTGTTCATGCTCGATCTGTACCAAATTGCCCACAACTTCTTCCATTTGAGTGGCTGCCTCTATTACGAAGGTTAATAGAGTGCGTGCATACGCCAGCTGTTTAGCGGCCCGGGCCCGACCCTCTGTTGCAGGTCCTAGCGGCGGTACCTCACCATGCCGCCACATTGTGACTTTGCTTGTTGTATGAACTGGCATGGAGGGTGATTGCGGTTCCGATCGACCAGCAAAGGTCGCATTGAGTTTCTGCAAGTCGCGTACACTGTAATTCCCAGTCGGGTCGAGCTGTTGGGTACTTGTCTGTCCCGTGGGGTCTGTGTACTTTCTTTTCGCTTGGTACCTTTGGGCTCCCGGTGCAGGGCCACGCCAAAAAGGCGAAAACCACGCACAAGCATGGCCCCCCGCAAGCACCAGGCGCACCCTGGGGCGGTACCCTTTCCACACCACGAGTCCCAGGTCAAACCAAGGAGAGTGGATCCACTCACCGAGTGACGTGGGAACCGAAACCATTCATTTCCACCAAGAATGTACAGCGTAAACCGTACACCCCGAATGGACGTGGAGACGGAACCCATTCATTTCACCCAAGATGATCACCACTCAATCCAAGAGAGACCTACTCATGATGCCCCCATAGGTTCCCGGACTCCAGCGGCTACTGGAGAAGACGATCCAAGAAAGGAGTGGAAAGTCTTAGTCACCTTTTCAGTGACCCCAGTCCCTATGGAGCACAGCTCGGACCTTAGAGCCGAAAACAAGGTCCTCACTGTGGCCAGACTGTGCATTGAGCCCACTCTCCCCGAAGGTTGAGAGTGAACCGGTCGGTGACCCAGTCGTTAGCGATCCCATGTATCCCAGGGGGATACACCTGTCTTGCGACAGGACCCTATAACACTGTTAGGGAGGAACCGACGGTCCGACGGTCTTGTCCACCGCGAGCTTAGCTACCCAACGATGAATATTGACCGTTAGCCAACGGGTTGCCCCGTTGACCCCTCCTCGAGACAAGTCCCCAAGTCTCTAAGAGGTTCACCGACCTTGCCTGTTCCCCCGTGTCATCATAGGGTGTTGCTACCCTAGACACAAGGTAAGGTGAGACCCGTCGGTCCCGTACCACGTGTGTACCGATCGGTCCGGGAGAACCCCGAGATACCGCACGATCACCCAAGGATGTGCGCAAACACAAACGAGGGTGTGACATGAGGAGCAACCCAACATGTCAACACACGCCGACTAGGGGGTACCAAGGTACCGTGTTAATTCACGGTTCGTTAGGGACGGGGGCCTTCAGCACCTCCCCAGCGCTATACTTGAGTTTAACGTCCCCCCGGACCTTCACGGGTCCACCTCCCCCTGTTCATGGCATGGTATTGGGGACCCCATCCCCCTACCCACCATGCAAGTTCTCCTCTCTTCGCGGCATAGACTTTATGGCACTTTTGTGTTCAAAGCCAGTCTTGAAAGTTTCGTGAGCTGCTGAACTACAGCGGGATTCTCTGTTCAGGGCAATCAGTTTGTCCATCACCTTGCCTGAGCTATTGGTCATTTCGGTGAAGGGCCAGCAGGGCGTGCGATTCGCCAGGATATTGTGCTCATGCATCCGGTCAACATAGAAATGATTCAATTTCTCATTGTGTCGGTGGTTCGTGATGACTGCAAATCTTCTGGGACTGACCCAGACCCATAAATCCTCCTGAAAGGACTCTGTGGCGTAGAAGGGCCAGATCTGCCGGCCTCCCATTTCCACAAAAGAGAAATTGGTATAGACGTCATCACTGGCTTCGGTATCTATATGACAAAAGTCATGTGACAGCTTGGCGGAACTGGACCCAGGATAAGTCCAGTCCAATGGGCTCTTCATGTCATCATTCAGAATAATGTTCCAACATTCGCCATTGATGCACATTCTATATTCGTAGAAAGACCATGCATGGAGCTGCTTGGCGTGCTCATAGCAGCCCTGCTGCCGATAGACCTGGATGCCGTCGTATTCCATAATGTATGACTCTTTGTATTCAAGTCGCTGGTGTTCACTGTGAGCCTCAGTATCATTACTGCCACCAGCTGGTCCCGCTTGGTCAGGCCCAGTCAGTGGGCCTGCTTTTAGCGTGACCTTGTCACCGATCCACTGCGCCATGACTGCCGCCCAAGGTTGAAGAGGGGTATGGCAGAAGCAGGAGCGGTGTACAGGAAGAGAGAGGAGAGGAAGCAATCACAGGCGAGTGAGAGGGACGGACCAAAAGGTAGACACGAGAGGCCAACAATTAGGGACAGCAGCGGCGGTAGCAATAGGGGGCAGCCAAAGAGAGGGGGAGAAGATGACGGCAAAAGAGAGGGAAGGCAAAATAGAGAAAGGGTACTCCCCTGACACGTCCTTGGTCAGAGGAGTGGGAGCCCTGTACGTGGGACGGTAATTTGAGCCACAGGTGTGCGATATGGTACATTCCAACTGATGCCGTATCTCTACCTGTAGACATGGAGCAAGGTGGGCACGTGTACTCATGAATGCACATGCTGATCATGCACACTGCCGAGGCGGAAAGACAACTCCTTTTTCCAGGAATTTCTGAGATGACGATATCACACCGAAGGATGGTAAGTATAGTCCCTGCTTCACGCCAGTTGATTCATCAAAAAGAAGCTAGACAGTGAGTAAGTTCAGTGTAACTGTGTTGTACAAAAGCTGTGGCTATGTACATTGTAGATGAATCTGTGAGGCCTATTCCTTCACGGGACAGCTGTTCAAGCAGCCCATCATCAAGGCGGTCCACCGTCTCTTCCTTGATCGAAAAAACGCAAGGAGTCCGATGCATGAGCCCATTGGATATGAGAAGATAGTCTTGAATTTGTTGCTCTTCAATTCGGATTACTGCGTGTGTAGCAGTGTGTGCGATCCAAGTCTCAGCATCAGGCATTCGTAGGTGCAAAATTAACAGTTCGATGTTGTCTCCTATCACTGCAGACGGAGGTCTTGCTTCGAGCGAGGTTGCTCCGATAACTCCATCCACAACGTCTAAGTGCTTCATTCCGTCACCATGGCAATTCCGTATGCGCTGTCTGACTAGGTCTCCATGTCTAGAGTAATTGTTTGGAAACAGCTAGTGATCTCCACAGCTAAATACTAAGTAGTATTCGTTGAATTTGTGTTGTGGGGTATCAACTCTTGAGCAAACGATGGCTCACGTAGATAATGGGTGGAACAGTACCCATGCAAAATGCACCGAATTGTTATGCGGCAACTCT
>CAMXCT020003068.1:410376-588563 GCA_947184155.2 Cladocopium goreaui | reverse complement strand
TCCCCAGGTGTTTGTCCTGAGACCCAAAAAAAATGTCCGATAACACCTGTCCAAATAGCACCAGGCGTTCCCTACCAAAGTTGGTCGCAAGTATACTTGCATTCTCAATCCCAGCTTCAATCCCTCTGGCTTGCCTTGTTGCGCCAGTTGCGTATATTTCTTCAAGCAGTCGATACGGCGTTGTGCCAGGAGGTGAGGTGGCCTAAAAAAAAAAAATTAAACTTCATGTAGCGCAGGGTCAGCCTGTCTCCTCAGACCTTTGGATGACCAGCAGCTACAGCTTCTTCAAGAAATTCAGTGGTTCGCCTTTGGATGACCAGCCGTTACAGCTTCTTCAAGAAAATTCAGTGGTTCGTGTGGAGTTCCCACTTGATGGCACTCCACTGTCGTATCGTCCAACAGTTCCTGCTCCTTCAACTCTAAAAGTTGACATAACGCTGCGAATTGTTTCGTCAACTAAAAAAAATTGATATTGCCCTGCAAATTGTTCTGTCCGAGAATTGCCCTTGCAAACTGTTCCGCCCGAAAAATTGCCCCACTTCCAGAGTCTGCGGGACAGCACCTTTAGCCCTTGTGGCAGCGCTGTAACACTGAGTTGGCAGGGTCTGCATATACGATTTTGTGCTTGTGCCGAAGGCGTGGCCACTCGAACCTGGTACACAACTTGTACCAGTTCCGAGTGGCCAAACCTAGAGCACCGCTCTAACGCTGAAAAAATTGCCCTTATTTTTCAACATTGGTGCAAATGAGGTCCATCGCATTTCAGCCCGAGGTTCCATCCACTTCTAGCTGCTCCAGTATTGCGTGAGTTTATCTCGACCTCCACGATGGCAGCAGTTGTGGGGATCAGTAAAGATCTCTTAAAAATTCAAACTTGTTTTCCAGTACTATCTAGCAGAATAACTCCGGTGATGGCTGCATATAGTTGGTTCGCCATCTCTGTCTTTATTTGTCAATACCCTTCAAATTGTCTTTTGCCTCAGGCTGCTCAACAGTTCTCAGCTGTCAGTTTGGCGATCGCCTTCTCAACAAGGAGCCTTTTACTGGTCTGCTTCTGGCGCGACTTGTGGTTATGAGCACCATGAGCAGTCTGTCTTTCTCGGCCACAATAATGTCCAGCATAGTTGCAGTTGTGAAGACACGGTGAGGTCCAGTGTCATAATATCAACCCCCCAAGCTCCTGCTGGTTACTTTGTCGATCTCCATGCGACGTATGGCAGGTCTTGGTTAAACTCACCGATCCTGCACAGGCTTCCATCCTAAGCAATTCCTCCACCGTTAAACCTGAGGCGTAGCCCTTGTTGTGTCTGACCACAAGTTGAAAGGAAAATTGTGAATTAGACGGCTCCTGTTCAACTGGTGGTGTTGTACCAACTGGTGCAGCGTCTACAGTTTCGGTGACGCTAGCATCAGACCGCTAGTCGAGCCGGCTTGGACCGGTATGTAGTCACACTATGCCCTGGATGTTGGCAGTGAGCGCATACATGGAAAGACTCCCATGCATTTAGCTGCAGTACCCTTTGTGTTGTGTGAGCATCCCCGTGCCATATTGAAATTCCAGCAGATGTTGCCCTTGGCTGTAATTGCTGTTGTACGAGGATGGTCCAAAGCTCTTTGTCCGCTTGTAGAGCTTGTCCAGTTCAACCGCATCAGATCTTGCAGGTACATCTTGGGTTAATGTTTGAAGAAGCCATTGCACCCATTCTTCATGGTAGGCCCACTCTAAAAGTCGGCATTGGTCCATTGCGATCCCTCGTTTCTGCATCGCCCATGGCACTGAAGCTTCAACTCAGACCCCACTTCTGTTACTGTTGTTACTGGCCCCCAGGCCACCTTCAAAGTTGAGTGTTCAATCTGTAGCGTAGAGGCCGTTGACTTGATGTTTGCTTGTATCTCATCGTTTCTCTTTCAGCGTTTGGAGGGTGCTATCCATAGTAGCACCCCTGACTCTACCATTGTATTTGTAACATCCAACAGTTGGTGTCTGTGTGTCAACTCTCCTGCTATCTTCAAGCCTGCCAGCCTTTTTGCTTGAACCTCCAAACGTGATTGCTCCTCAGCCGCAGGAAGTCTCTGAGCTAAACTGGTGGGTCTGATGTATCTTCCTTCACCTGCTCGTTGATCTACGTCACCATGAGAGTGGTAGCTTCAAAATGAAGCTTCCTGAGCAATGCATGTTGGCCCAGTATAGGAGATTGTAAAACCTTACTTCCAAATCTTCGGACTGCTCTTCTGTAGGCGCCCTGTGGGACTCCCCCAGTGTGAAGGCAAGGGTACTGAAATCTGTTACTCCCAAAGTGCTCAAACCAGGAATTAGCTCTTCTCCTCCTCGCAGCTCGTTGCATTTCCGTTCGAAGGCTGCAGCCCTGTCAACTACGCTCATGTCGGCAAAGCAGGAAGTGAGTAAAGAACTATCTAAAGGTGGTTTATGCAGTTCTATTCAACTTCTCTTCACTTATCCTACATGAGTCAAGGTGAAGTGTAAAAAAAAAGGTATGAATGTTTCTAATTCCATGAACGTGGCCACAAAGATATCAACTTATCGTGCACTCCGTTCATACTGGGCTGCGGACATGAATGCTGGTGAGTTGCTTGACTTGACATCAATGCCAACTCTTCCCGTGGAAATGAAGTAATTGTTGAACATGTTTCCATGGCTCAGTGGTGCAACTGCAGCTCTCTGGAAAGAAATGATTACAAGTCTCGCGGCTCGTGACCTCATGAATCTCGTCATAAGGAATTCGAAATGATTTTCAAACAACTGTGAGTTCAGGATCAAGCCGGCCCAGCTCCATTCCTACGTCCATTTTTACTCTTTCACAGCATATGCTGGTTGCGGCGAACCAGAGTGTCATATCTTATGACCATGGTCTCCCGCGTGAGAGCTCTCCTTATCATCCTGTTGCACATGGAACTCTCTTATATTCAGGCAGCGCCAGGTGAAGCGTTCTTAGTTTTCGGTACTGCCACAAGACGTAGCCGTTCAGTGGCGTTGGTGGTCTGAACAACCCGCCTTGGCTCTTTGGGAAGGTCTCCTCGCTCTCAGCTGAGGAGCTCGAAGCAGCCTCCTCGCTGATTTGAGTTTCTTCCCTGCATTACCCCTGACAGCTCAACTTCTGCAGTAAGGTCCATCACTGTGAAGCTTGACAACTCAGGCTCTTTTTCAACTGGCTGGCAAACAAATCTGCCACTCCTCATTGAGTCTGGCCGGAGTGTTTCTTCACGGATCACCTTCAGCACACTCTCAAGTTGCAGCAGGGGTTGCGCTGCTGCATCACGGCTGCACGTGTGAAGAAGTTTGAATCCTCCCACATGATATGCCCATTGCAATTTTGTTCCAGCGTCCAAACCAAACTTTGCTGCCAACGAGAGCATGGTTGCCTTCATGCTATGGGCAGGCACTCTTCTACCAGGCAACCGCTCCTTTTCTCCAAATAGAATTTTTCTGAGCCATTTACCTGTTTCTGATGCCGACAAAGGCCTCGTTGTTGGGGCACTTTGGACTGAAGGCACTAGCATGAGCGGGTGATCAAGGGGCTCAGCAACGCTCAAGGACTTCCTTACCTGCAGCCATCTCGCACGAAGAATGGTGCGCAACCTGCATAGGTCATCCAAGGTCAGAAGAGAGGCCTGAGTACCACCTCCAGGTATTTCTGCAACTGTACACCCATGCAATCTCTTGCTGGTTACTGCTTCCTTTAGTTCAGCCATTGAGAGAACATGGTAACAGGATGTAATGGCCTCCAAGCAGCTTCGTAACCTGGAAGGCGGTGCACTAGTGGACCTCTCATGTTGAAAGAACCTGTAGATGCTAGCCTTGACTGCTGGTAAGCATCCACCACCCAAAAACTGGCAAAATCTCCCCACGGCTTTGACACGCTTCAGCAAAGTGGCCGGTGCCTTACCTCTGAACAAGTCACTCGGCACTAAAATCTTGCCGACGGCTTCACTCTCAGCTGCCAGCTGTCGCCAAACTGTTGCACCACGGTCGAAAGAAAATACAACAACAAGCCATCTCTTAAGTGCAGACTGCCACGTGGATTCACTTTCTTCTTGCCATTTAACTCCAGGAGTATGTCTCGCAACATCTGCACAACTGTCACTGACACTCTCAGGCATGGACCTTTTCATTTCCCGTCGACACTCCGCAGGCTGTTCCACCCGTGACTCCAAGCAAGTTGATGGATCTGGTTCATAACATTCCACACTGCAAAAGACACTCTCCAAAAGAATACCATCCCCAAAAATAATCGACCCGATGCCCTCATCCCAGATGGGCTTCGTTGCCGAGGCATGCCATGACATTGAAGCAGTTGTAACACATGCATCAAGGTTCACATTGGAGAAGGTTTCTTGAGGTCCCGGCTTCTGATCTCCTATTGAAGACGATGAAGTCCCTAACTCAAAACTCAATCTTATTGAGCACACCTGCTCGTCCCTCCGATTTGCATCAAAATCAAGGTCTGATGGTGTTGCAGGCATCGATGAGTCTCGTTCTGGTTTGCCTTCTTCCAGGAACAAAATTGCCAAATATTGTCTGTTGCCAACAAAACCAAAACCACATTGATAAGCATCGTCATGATTTGTAAGGTCTTCACCCTTTGCCAGTAAATTCGAGAATGAATTGTCTCCAAAAAACTCTTCAGTGGCAGCAACATCTGAGGCCATACCCGCCTCCATCCCCTGTCTAAGCTGTAGGGCCTCCACATTGTCGATCGCGCTCTGTTGAAGCGCTGGTAGGCTGTGCTTCTGGTGCAGGATGTACCCCATGAAAAGCCAACAAAGTCTGTAACTGCCTGTGTATTTGATGCAGCTGAGTTTGCAGTGAATTAACATCAGATTGGATTTGTGTCACCTGGCGTGTAAGCCGCAATTGATGAGTCACGACGTTGTGAAGGATTGCTTCATGTGTTGTATCGGAACTCTCACTCATCAAATGGAGACAAAATCCAAATAATCACCAAAACAGCTGTGAAAAATCCAAAGCAGAAATTGCTGACTGAGAATGTTGGCCACTTGGACGGGGAAGAGGTACCCAAATGAATTGGCTGAGCAATAGCAATGTCACCACGATGCACCGCGGAGCCCCGTCGCATCAAAATTGAAAACAGGGATGCCGCAACTAAAGAGGGTCCCACCCTCCCACCACTTAAACCAAAATGTTACACGTTCAAAAATTGACAGTTGTCAACTGATAGAACAGAGTTGTGTTCACTGTGCTGCAAGCATCCAGATCTCACACTGATAAGAACAGACGTACAGTGACATCTAATTTAGCCTTGCAAACCGAACACAAACAAGGACAACAAAAGATCGTTAAACGTGGTTCGTTATTGGGTTGTTTGTTTTAACACAGGTTGACCGACAAGCAAAGGTTACGCCAAGCATAGAAGACAGTACCTCCAGGCTACCCTATAGCCTTTAGCCCTATAAGGGCCAAAGGCAAGAAACCGTTTTGGAATAAAGGAACTATCCTTACCTCGTACCTCGGACGGAGGCGCACCCTTCCTGCCTGGCGGTCTTCTGACCTTTAGCGAAATCTTTCACGACTATCCGAGCACGAACTCCTTCGTCGGCTTCAGGCTTACTGTTCGTAACCCACCTGCAGGAGATAACTTTGATGTTGTGCTTCTTGCAAAACTGCAAGGCTTCCTTCTCCTTCATAATACGACCTGCCTTCACATGAGTCAATCCCTTGAGCTCTTTGACCATCGCAAGGAAAGTTCCTTGGGGGTCCAGTTCTTCAAGAGTGGTATCCGAAACAGCTCCTGTTGGCTTCCACAATCGAACCTTGGATCCACATAGCTCAACAACTTCAGAGTCATGAGCTCCACCTGAAAAACTGATAGACTCAACAGAGAACCGCTCCTCGGAGAGCAGATCGGGAGAAGTCAAACATCCAATCCTGACTCTCTCAGAGCAAAGACACACATCGATCATCGGGATCGTCTGTGGCTGTTCAACTTCCATCTCAACATCTTCGGATTGAAATTCTGGAGCGTCTCGCTCCGAAAAGGATGCAGCCTCAGCTGGTGCAGAACTCGCCTCAAGTGGTAAGTCCATGTCCACATCGGCAAGATCAGCATGTTCGGGACCCAGAGATGGTGAGTAGGGGGCGTCTCCACCTTCACCTGCTTGCTCCAAAGCTTGCTCCACATCCTCAAGCGACGGCTTGATAGGAGTAGACAAGAACTCACCTTGCCTCTTGCGGCACTCAGCCGAATGGCGGGTGCCAGGAGCATTCATACCTGATTCACAACTCGGACAGTGCCTTGTAGGCAACATTCCAGATGGCAAACCTGGAATCTTTGGTAGTGGTTGTGATGGTACTGGTACCGCCACTTCTTGGTCATTGGGCTCGGCAAGTGGGAGTTGTTTCTCAGGCACAATGGCTTCTTTGGATCTCTGGTTCCGAAGCCATGTCCAATAGCGCTCACAGCACTTCTTGGAGTGTCGACCTTGACGAGTAGCACAAGAACTACAACCTTCGGTCCGTCCATGGGCATCAATCCAATGCCGTGGAGGTTGCACCTTGTCGGGCAGACGTGCAAAGTCCTCTGGAACGATCTCAATCGGTTCCTGGTCCAAGATGGCGGGTGCAGGTCCAGCAGAGTCCACTGCACGCAAGAACCTTCCAACCAATTCCAGAGGATACACAATTGGAAAAACGAGCTTCAGGCTCTTCGCTTGGAAAAATTTTAGTTCACCTTCAATCAACGCAACTACAAAGTGTGCAAACGAGTTCCTCACAGGATACAGGTATCCAGCAGTCACAAACCTTCCGATGCTGTTCACACTGTCAGGTGTCTCCGCAAGAACCCTAGAACAGAACATCGCTGTGACAGCATTCTTCTGATCAACCTGGTTTCTCAGGACCTCTCGTCCACTCAATCCTGTGCCATCCAACTTCGAATGCAAGTTGTGCATCGCAATCACATACCTTGAACTGGCTTCCCAGCCAACCAAACTGTTGACCACGTCAACACCTGCTTTCCCCAATTCGAGTCTCAGTACCGCAAGACCTTCTTTCAGCTCACGGACTCCACGCTCCACTGAACCAACAGTATCATGGTTCTGGGGACCTGCTTTGCTGACGGTAAATTCTCTTGGAATACCAGCTCTTCTCAACGTCGTCCCGAGTTCATCGGACGCATCTGACCTGAAGTCAATCGGCTTTGGATCTCCAGACAACAGTCCAAACTCTGCCAAGATCTGGCGGACATGTTGGCCGGTGGTGTCAAGACTCTCGCTCACAGCGCAGACACCCAACAAACCACTGAAACAGTGACGAAACACCAAAAACTTGTACTGCGATCCAACTGTTCCCAAGAACATGAAGTCAACCTGTACCTCAAGCAAGCGCTCTTTCAAATCTCGCCTGGGTGCTCTGGAAACACCACGGCCCTGTTGACATTCCAAACAATGAGGGTCATACGGATAATGGCCTCTCAAGATGTGTTGACGCAGTCTCTCCTGGGTTGACAACTCAACCGCACCTACCATACCAACAGTCAAGCCTTGCCCGGTCCTCACTGACTCCATTGGCACATCAACTTCCATCGGCATGTAGGTATCCTTCAAAGCAGGAACCTGAGATGTTGTCTTCTTGGCTCTCAGCCAGGGACATCCTCCCCACAACACCACATCAGTAATCACGGTATTCGACTCTTCATGCCAAAGATAGGTTTCACCTGGCGACTGAACAACTGTCCATCCACGCTTCACAAGCTGGGTTGTGCTCACAATGTTGTGGCTGGTGGAGCCTACGCAGCACTTCAAACGAAAGTTCTGAGACTTCTTGGAACCAGATCCCGTCTCAAACGCAACTGTCACCTGAACTTCACCTCTCATGGTGACTGCAGACCCATTGGCTGCATAGTAGGTGTCCATCACCTGCTCTTCTGCGCTGCACTTGTAGTAGGCCTTGAACTGCTCAGACAACACTGAGACAGCTGCTCCACTGTCAATCAACCACCATCGCCACTCATCACCCGAATGTTCAACTGAAGAAATCAATGGCATCAGCACCTCACCTTGTGCTGGAGCAGCTTCCTGCCCATTCTCCTCTGCCAACTCGTGCATCTTTCCCTTACCTTTGCTCTTTCCAGCTTTCGGCTGGGGCTTCTTCTGCTGCTTTCCCTTGTCACCTTTGGGCTTGTCAGGACATTGTGCCCCAATGTGACCAAATCTCGAGCAATGAAAACATTTCACCTTGCTCAGATCGGCCTTGCATTGCTTGGCCATGTGGCCTCGCCTGCCACACAGATGACACTTCATCGTGCTCTTGGGACTTCCCTTTCCTTTGGCAACAGTAGCACTGATCCAAACCTGTGCATCTTCGTCCCATTCCCATTGATCATCAGGATCTTCTTCCTGGGCATACTCAGAGTTGTCATAACCTTCCTGATCGTATCCCCACCACTCTTCAGCGGTCTCAGCACTTTCAAGTGCATGCACACCTCGTGCACCTGATGAAGATGGGCCACTCAACTCAGCAAACATGCGTTGCTGCGTCTCAAAACGCAACGCAGCAGTGCGAAGGTCGGTGTATGCATCACCTGCTGCATGTAACGTGGTGTACGAACGAACATCATGTGGCAGCGAACGTAAAAGCATGATGGTCAGATCACTTGTTTGCACCTCAAGTCCAACTCTGGACACAGTTGCAGGTAGAGTTTCAATCATCTTGCGAAACCTTGACAGTCCGACGTCAATCTGGCGAATGATGTCACTAACCTGAGTAACACCAGCAGACGCTTTGAACGTCTTTGCCAAAAACTCAGTGCGAAAGAAAGACGCTTCTGCCCTTGAACGCAAAGAAAACTCTCTTGCCAACAAACGCAAACCTTCAAAACCACTCGTACCTCTAGTTGCCAAGAACGCTCCATCAACACCAACTCCTTCAACATAAGCTTGCAGCATGGTGTTCCCCCTTGGGAAATCCTGAAACGTCTGGATGAGGATTGCAAGAAGACGCGCGCTGCGGGTCTGTTGAGCGGGCTTCAGCACAGACATATGGATCTCTTGTTCCCAACCAATGCACTGGGCAATCTCCCAGGCAAAGATGTCACTTCCTAAGGAAACCCAAGCACGTAGCGCCTGAACCCAGTCCGAAAATCCAAGGACTTCATCTGCACGGGTTCTCCAGTTCCTGAAATCCACAGTGGGCATAGGAGGTAACCATTTCTCAGATTTACTAAAGATGTCACGACCATCTCTGTCGTCATCTTGATTCGGATTTCTCTCCCCTCTCTGGGGTGTCACTTGTGCTATACCTGGCGGCGACCCCACAGGTCGGAACGCAGGTCCTGGACTCGTGGGTGGCTGTTCACCAAACCGTGAAGGTCCACTGCTTAAACCTGAAGACAAGGATGCATCAGCCGGTCTCGCACCGTGCAAGGCTGCAGTTCCCTCTGGAACGCGAGTCACCTGAGCTTGCAAACCATCAAGTCTCGTACTCATTTCCCTTACGACAGGCTCAATTCCCATGCGGAAGATCTGTGCGATCTGGGTCAACTGATCTGGCGTGAACAAAGGACCTTGCGGACCTGGACTTCCTGGCATACTAGGCTGCTCTTGGTGCGTCGGTGACGCAGGTTGCGGACTCCCCGGTCCAACTTCTCCAACAGGGTACGGTCCAGTCGGTCCACCTGCCTGAAAACCCTTACCATATCCTTTCTCTCCGCTCTGGGTACCTTGGCCGTCCATTCGAAAATGCTGTGGTTGTCCTGATTGAGACATTTCTGACACCTCGAAGTCAAACACACGACAGTCAAACGCAACTCACACCAACTTCCCTGGAACCAGGCACACACAAGACGCACACAGGCGTGCCAGATCCTCACAGGATCTCTTGTGGAGGGAGCACACAAGCTCCGCTACCACGTAAAACTTTGACACACAAAGTTAGATCGCGAAAACCGCTTTCAAACCTCTCGTGCACAAAGTAAACCCAAACCAAAACACAAACAAACGGTGGTCGTTTCGCGTTTCTGTCTGTGTCAGCTTTCCCAGGCCGTCTCACGGCGACACACTCACCCTTTTCGAACTCGCGGGTCTTGAGCCAACGTTTACGTTGGGTCATAGCAGTTCCAGAAACGATTCTACAAATCTAGACACGTGCAAAAACAAACTTCTACGTGGCAAAAACCTAAGATTGGTTTCGTGCAGTTTGGTTCTCGTGTGGAATAACCTACAACGTGCAAAAAACCTAAAAACGACTAACTACCAACGAAAAATGGCAACTCCGTCACAACTCTTTGTGACGGAATGAGATGAGATCGATTAACTACATCACAATCACCTGCTAACTACAAAACAAAGTCCAAACTACGAAAGTCCACAAACTACAACTACAAAGCAACTAACAACTACCTAAGTACAAGCACAAGATCGCTACGCTAGCTATACATAGGATGATTTTTCACAACCCATGCCGTCTTGCAACAAACAGAACTCCTTGCAGGTGTTACAGTCGAGGTCGCTTTGTGGCCGCCATGTTTCTACTAGTTTTTTGGATCCTGTTTTCGGGGCCATGATGAAGCAGGCTTGTCGCCAAACACTAAAGTCTTTGGCTGCTGAATGTCTTGTTGGCGTTCGTTTGGGGCTGCTGAATTTCTTGACTCCTGTCTGCGTGGACTGATTGTTTTGGTTGCTTGCATTTGGTGCAGGTGGCTGTTTGTTTCGGACAGATGTCGTTGACACACTTCCTCGATCTGGTTGGTGGGTTGGCGCCTAGAAAATGTATTTTTTGCTGATACGAACGCAATTTGGGAATAGACCGAGAGGGGACAGAGAAAAGCCAAGACGGTCAACAAAAAGGAACATTGGCCCATGTAAAGCGTAAAGTTGCAACGGCCCTTTCACTGAAGGTGAAACCTGTTTAAAAATATAGACATTCATGTGCATTTGCTCCAATTTCAGCCGTCAAGGCTTGCCTCGAAACACATTTTTTGTTTTGTTGCAATTTCTGTAGCCTCGGGGCTGCCTCGAAGCCTGCTTTGAAGCCTGCCGCCAGGCTCATCCTGAAAGATTGTTTGTTTTGCTCCAAGTTCGCATGGTCGAGAACCGGAGTTGCAACGGAGGATGCAAATGCCTTTTTCCCGTCTTGCAGAAAGCGCGCTGTTTTGCGCTAATTTTGCTGTTTTTAACTTTGCTGTAACTTTGCTGTTTAACTTTGCTCTAATCTTAGCCACTGGGGGAACGGTAGCCCAGGATCTTACCATGCAATGGTCCACAATGGGTGGTTTTATGCAAGAGCTCTCCCTCCTGGTCATTGATGAAGGCCAGCAGTATGGCACTGACCGAGAAATTGCTGTTATCAGCCTGCTGAGGCAACAACCTCTGGTATTGTGGACAGGAGACTCACGGCAGACACCCGGCGGCATTGATCGGGCAGCTCGCAACGCAAAGCGCTCCCGACAACTACTGCTCGCCAAAAAGCATGGCCTGCGAAGCAACCGCAATTATTACACGCCAGCCACCCTTGCCGATGCTATGACCCGACTGCTAGATGGTTCGGCCAATGAAGGTCTGACGACTCTTAGTCAAATTCTCAAACGAGGACAGTCCACTTTAGGCCGGCTATGGACAAGTCAGCTATCGCCACAGGATGAGGAAGATCTCAAAGTAGCTAGCGCTGTTCTTCCAGGCCTCCAAGCCGTATTTAAAGCAACGCAGCCCACTATACGGCGACACTCCCGTTTCGTAGAATCGGAACTGCTGGAGGGTGCTGCTCTCAATCTTCCACGGTCTCTTGTGCGCCTTGCCTGGATCTTGCAACATGCCGCTACCCTCCTGCCCATGGCTGGGGACATACAAGCAACCCTAAACTCCCAAACCGCTGGTGTGAGTGACATCCATGCTTGGGGGTTAATGCTTCCCTCCAGCTCCAGGGTTAGTCCTGTGACATACCATGCAGTGGTTGCAGTAAGATACCCCGCTCTCTGCAGACAGGTAAATGGCCTATGGGAACTGGGCAGTTTTGCCTCGGGAGGACTACCAGACAAACCACCAGGGTTTCAGCTAGTGCTTTGGGATACCAATGCTAGGATTAACGGTTTGGTAGCGACTGACCTAGAGACTCTTGTGTCAGAGGTCCTCACCTCCTTCCCTTATAATGCTGGATTTGCGGATGGACTCTTTACAATGACCACAGCAACTGATCACAAGAACAACTTGAATCGCTCCGTGCTCAAAAGAGACTATGTTCGTACCCTGCGTGTCGAGACAATCGCCAATTCAGCCGGAGGAACAGCACAGGTATCAATCGTGGCTCAGCCCAGCATTGGTTTTCTCAACACTAAATATTACTCCAATGGCTCTCCTACAGAAGATACAGAAGATTGCCTGGGCAGAATCACTGTAGGACTCACCCGGTCCAAATCATTAACCTTGCTAGTCTCACCTCTGGACATGATGGGGCTCATGGGCATGGCACAGGTGATTGCCACCATCGCCTACGGCATCGGGGGCCTACGGAGGGGAGAAACGACATGGAAGTGGCCAGAATTTAACCCTGACCCAGTACAAGAGAATCTTGCGCAATTAAGCCGTTGGTCACTGAATTCACCACCAAACTGGGAATACCCGCCCCTCGCTATCGCCAACCAATACTACGATCAGCATGCTGATGAGGTAAAGCGAGCAAGGTACCGTCTAATATTGATCCGAGGGTCAGACCTTCGATGGTTGGACAGAGCGCGCTTCCAAGAAATTCAAGCAGGCTTGCGAACCCAACACAAGTGGCTCCCTAAGCAACATCTCCCTTTCTCCGAAGTTGTCCTATATGCCTATGCTGCTGATCGCACACCCTTTCCCACCTACGTGTGCCTACCTTCAGGACTGTATAAAGCACGCACCGGGAATGTAGTAGCGCAGACAGGCCCAGACCAGGAGATCCTGTCCCTGCCTGGCATATATTTCTTTGATGGATGGCGATTACACCCAAACTTGCCAATCCCAGACCACCTGCCACGCGCAGCAGAGGCACCAGTTCAAGGTACCGCTCCTGATGCACCTACACCTGATGCGGAACCCAAACGGTCGCCAGAAGAAGAAGCGAGGGACATTCTTGCAGTAGCCGCCAAGAACCAGCCAGAGGATGGCCCGAGCACAAGAAAAGCAGCTGTCCGCGCATGTAAATACCTGAGAGCCATGGTCAACCAATACGAAACCACCATCCAAGCTGTGCACAGTGCCGCCCGCACCCACACGCAAAGAAGTAAAGGCATGGTTGGACCTCCTGTTGATTATCGCCCACAAGGAGAAGCCCTCCCAGTAATATCAGCAGACCTCACCTCTGAGTTATTGCATTGTCTATCGACGCTCCCAGACCCATGGCCCTTAGCCAAAATTACCATCGATATGGAGAAACCGAGCCAATGGGTCTCAAAATTGTGCAGACTTATTTTGCGGACGAGTACGCCAAGCGCACAGTAGGACTTCCCTCACGTAAACATGTTCCGGACATTGCAGGCGCCCTCCGAGCAGTTCAAGCCATCCTCCCCAAACTTGAAGTCAAGATGATTGAATTCTTAGCTGAATGGATGGTAACTCTGTTAATGCCAGCCAGACACGTAATGGAAGTGAGGGCACCTCATCTTTCCTTCATGATGCTCAAGGAATACTGGCTCAGGGAACTTTACTTAGGCCTGAAAGTCACAGCGTCCTTTGACCGCTCTGAGTCATATACCAGAGTGATCGATGGCCAGGTAAGATGCATCACGCCTGAAGTGAAGCCGCAGAATTTGCAGGTCATTTGGAATGTGCAGTTCATCACAGTCTTTGTGCCAGCATGGATGATCCCGCCTGTCTACCATAGCCTTCGCAGAGAAAGCATCAAAACTGCGAGTTCTGGCAGCCCCATAGGAGTCCAGTCAGTCCGCCCCACTTGGTTTGAGGACACAACACCTAAGGACCCTACATCTCAGCAATCTCAAGACCCTCAAAAGGAGCAACCCCAGCCACTACATGGACTGAAGTTAGTCATCAAAGAAGAGGTGTTACCAGCGACTGACCAACCACAATTCCAGTCACTTGAGCTATTGGCTGGCAGAGACCTCTTAGCCCCTGACACATGGAAGTGCAAATGTGCTCAAGTCAGCCTCAAAGCAACTATTGATGTCCCCATGTTGGGTACAATCAAGAGCAAAATGACGATGGGCTCCTGGAAGACTCCCACATGCCAGTAGGATGGCCACTCCACATCGATGGCGCTGTCAGACAATGTTGCATTCACAGAACAGCTAGTTTGCAGGAATTAGACGATATGCTCAAGGAATACGACATGAAACGAGATTCTGTTGAAATCAACAAGTTTCTGCTGCTTTTTCAGTGCATTCTTCAAGTTCTGCCGATTGACCTCATAAATGCACAGGCAAACCCTTCCCAAGGACCCGCAAGTAACAGGCTCACAGTTGCCAAAAAGTATCTGATGCCACGCCCCCAACTCGCCAAGTGGCACTGATTTCTTTCCGCAGCTCTTGTCGCTTGGCTTTCAAGGTATCGAGCTCTTCACGCAGAACCTGCCCTAAACCGGGTCAGGAAAAAGGGGTACAAAAATCAACGTAAACTCCGTCCACATACCATGACGCGCCTCAATGGTCCCATCATGCAGTGTGGAACCGCAAGTACATGGAGCTAAGACCTAGCGCAGAGGGCACTGGAAGAATGGGAGCGTACTCTGTGTGAAAACAAAGCAGTAGCAATCCTTGCCGAGATACAAGCAGGACGACCGACCATCATCCACAAAGATGGCGGGGAAATGCTTATTGCCATTGTTCTAGACAAGCCACTGGAGGAAGCAAAGAAATTAGTTGATGACCCTGCGGCATTTACCCGCGAAATGACATTCATCCTGCGTGACAAGCATACTCACCCGCTCATAGCCCAAATGATGAAACCTGCGGAGAGCAGTGAGCCACCCACTGCCACTGCGAGCGCGAGTGGTGCCAGTAGCAGTCGAGACCTTCGCACTACACCACACGAACAGTTCCAATAAAACGCACCAAATGACACAAAGTACCCAAGTTCCACGAAGAGCAATCAGCATCCAACTTCCTCTAACTTGAACGGCGTTGTCACCATGGGGTACTCATGGTTGATAACTGCCTGCTATGATCCCTCTTCCAGTCGACATACTGGAGCCAGCATAGAATTGCCAGCACAATATATCTGGGTGACAGTGCGGTTGAGCGGCGTTGTCACCATGGGGTACTCATGGTTGATTACTGCCTGCTGCGGCTACCATGTTCTCAACATGCAGAATCGACCATGGGATGGGAGGCGGGGGGGCGTATACTTATAATCCTTTCATGAGTTGTTTGTTGTTTTGTTTCTTTTAACGTTGCATGGTAGTGTAGTAACATCTCACATCAAGCCATGGTGCCTGTCGCCGTTTGACTGTCAATCAACCAAACCTTCGACCGGCCATTGATGTTCACCACACCATAACATGCCCATTCTCGATGAAGCTTGCTATACTGTGCACACCAGTTGAACACCTGAAAGCCTTTGTCCACCTTCAAACCGGAGACAACTGTCCTTTCGAATGGAGCGACCGACCCCGATCAAAGATGCCGCTGTCCATCGTCTTGCACAGTCAATTGAATTAAGGCAGTATGATGATTGGAAAAGCAGTTCTGAGCGGACTCTGAGTGTGCACTGAGCGCCTTAGCTTCGACGTCTTCTCACCCTAGATCGCGTTTCACTTTCATGTTTCACTGCGGTAGTCTGCTCGTTTTTCACCACTTTGTTGTAACCCGGCGTTGACGGTGTTTACTTCAAAGTGTTTGGGTGCCACATCTCCCTGGTTTCCGCATTGAGCTTTGTTGCTTCTGCACCGTGATTTTGTGGTTTGTTGTTTTGTTTGTTTTCTTGGTTAAGGGCCTGCGTTAACATGGCACAGAAGTTGTCATTTGCATGCGCGGGGATGTAAGATGGCCTGCGCGAAGGATGGCACACATGCTGCTATCGGAATTCATCTCAAGAGCACATAGCTGTCCATTTGCCCCTTTTTCTTGTGCTGTTTTTTGTTTGGTTGTTTTTGTTTTTTTGTGTGTTTTGGTTTTGTGTTTTGTGTTTGTTTGCTTTCTTGTTGGCTTGTGCTCGCTCTCGGCAATTGGATAGTTCATGGACTATGTAAAGGTCCACACCTGCTCTCTTTTGTAGCCTTCTTTACTGATGGCTTTGCATGCATATCAATTCAATTTCCGGCAAGTAGAAGCTTGTTTAACGACCTGGCGAAAGCCTTGGAGGCGTTGGACGGAAAACAAAAATTGCGCTAACTTTGCTGTCGCCCCTGCGGGTTTGATTTGCTTGGCATGTGCAATACTTCTGGCAGTCACGGTGTGAAAACTGACAGCGTTTAGTGCAGATTTTGGTGGCAGGTGCGGTATTTACGGCGTGTGTGACACTGAACCTACAGAGGGTGAGCGTTTAGTACGACAGTTGTGGCACTACACGCCTTTTACTGTGGAAAAAACCAGCAAAACAGGTCCAGCGTGTAGCGTGTAGTGGCTCTTTTGTCTAAACTATATTGATCTTAAAAAAAAATAATTACAACCGAACGCCAGGAAACGGCGAAAATGTGTGTGTCTCCGGCCACAGCGCGGAGCGTTTAGTGGGGTACTACACGCCCAAACGGTCGCATCTAAAAATCGCTGTTTTACCACAGTGCGAAGCGTTTAGTGCCGATTTTGCTGGCAGGCGCAGTATTTGCGCTCTGCGTCGCGCCAAAATCACAGAGGGTGAGCGTGTAGTGCCGCCAGTTGTGGCACTACACGGCAGGTTTCTGTGCACAAACCTTGGCAGGCGCAGTATTTCAAAAGGAAACATGGCCACCCCACAGCTTAAACCCTGCCGCGGCTGAAGCTGTGAGGTGGCCACGTTTGTTTGTCAAATACTTGCCACGGGCTAAGCTGTGAGGTGGCCATGTTTGCTTGTCAAAAACTGCCCCTGCCAGGGTTTACGCTGTGTAGTGGCCATGTTAGCTTCTGAATTACTGCGCCTGCCAGCATTTAAGCTGTCCAGGTTAAGCTGTGAGGTGGCCATGTTTGTTTGTCAAGTGCCGCAGTTGTCAGGGTTTAAGTTGTGAGGTGGTCATGTTTGTTTGCAATATTTGCCACAGGTTGAGATGTGTGGCTGTTTACTTCTGAAATGCTGCGCTTGCCACGAGTTTAAGCTGTGATGTGGCCATGTTTGCTTCTGAAATATTGTGCCTGCGACGGGATTGTTAGCTGCCAAAGTTCTGCGCCTGCCACGGGCTTAAGCTTTTGAAATATTGGGCCTGCCGCTTTAAGAGATCTGTTGAATACGCCCCGCTCCCCAGCGGCAATGCTGCGTGAGTGCGAGATGGACTGAAGCTGTCATATGCTTCTTTACAGCGTTCCACAGCAGCATTGCCGCCGGGGGTGTGGGGGTTCTGCGCTGCCCGCGCAAAAACTATCGGGAGAAAAAATGCAGGATCACATGGAGGTGAGGCCATGGCGGCCACATGGTATGTTCTTTATTTCGCAAGAGAGACGGAACATATCGAGGGACGAAAATTTGCATGTGCTTTGAAGTTAAGGTCCCACACGGGGCATGTGTCCTCATTCTGGACTGCAGGCTTTCATGAAAGCAATGGATATCTTGGCTGGTGATCATCGCCAGCGTTTTTTTGGTTTCAGATCATTCAGTCTTGACGTGTATTATATAGATTCGAGTCCCCGTGAGCCTCGCTTTGTCCTCGTGCCATTACGTTTTGCGTCCGAGGCCTGGCCTCGGGCAGGCCTCGGTGAGCCTCGGAGCACCTCGAATGCCAACAAACCTGTTCATCATGGCCCCTAAAACAGGGCCGAAAAAAGTGCTCAAAACATGGCTGCGATAGAGGGACCTCGACAGTGCAAGCGGCCTTATGGACCCCAAAATGGGGTCCAGAATTGGATCACATTTTCATTCCTTCTTTTAGGTCTTTGCTTGGGCTCCGTTTTGGGGTCCAGATTTGGACCCAAAAGTGGGGCCAGCCATCGGAAAATTTTGGCTGCCCGCAGACCAGATTTGCGACGCACTAGCATTTCGGGCGCCAATTTGTTTCTTGTACAGTCGAAGCACATTGTCGCCAAACACTAAAGTCTTTGGCTGCTGAATGTCTTGTTGGCGTTCGTTTGGGGCTGCTGAATTTCTTGACTCCTGTCTGCGTGGACTGATTGTTTTGGTTGCTTGCATTTGGTGCAGGTGGCTGTTTGTTTCGGACAGATGTCGTTGGCACACTTCCTCGATCTGGTTGGTGGGTTGGCGCCTAGAAAGTGTATTTTTTGCTGATACGAACGCAATTTGGGAATAGACCGAGAGGGGACAGAGAAAAGCCAAGACGGTCAACAAAAAGGAACATTGGCCCATGTAAAGCGTAAAGTTGCAACGGCCCTTTCACTGAAGGTGAAACCTGTTTAAAAATATAGACATTCATGTGCATTTGCTCCAATTTCAGCCGTCAAGGCTTGCCTCGAAAGCACATTTTTTGTTTTGTTGCAATTTCTGTAGCCTCGGGGCTGCCTCGAAGCCTGCTTTGAAGCCTGCCGCCAGGCTCATCCTGAAAGATTGTTTGTTTTGCTCCAAGTTCGCATGGTCGAGAACCGGAGTTGCAACGGAGGATGCAAATGCCTTTTTCCCGTCTTGCAGAAAGCGCGCTGTTTTGCGCTAACTTTGCTGTCGCCCCTGCGGGTTTGATTTGCTTGGCATGTGCAATACTTCTGGCAGTCACGGTGTGAAAACTGACAGCGTTTAGTGCAGATTTTGGTGGCAGGTGCGGTATTTACGGCGTGTGTGACACTGAACCTAGTGAGCGTTTAGTGACAGTTGTGGCACTACACGCCTTTTACTGTGGAAAAAACCAGCAAAACAGGTCCAGCGTGTAGCGTGTAGTGGCTCTTTTGTCTAAACTATATTGATCTTAAAAAAAAAAAATTACAACCGAACGCCAGGAAACGGCGAAAATGTGTCTCCGGCCACAGCGCGGAGCGTTTAGTGGGGTACTGCACGCCCAAACGGTCGCATCTAAAAATCGCTGTTTTACCACAGTGCGAAGCGTTTAGTGCCGATTTTGCTGGCAGGCGCAGTATTTGCGCTCTGCGTCGCGCCAAAATCACAGAGGGTGAGCGTGTAGTGCCGCCAGTTGTGGCACTACACGGCAGGTTTCTGTGCACAAACCTTGGCAGGCGCAGTATTTCAAAAGGAAACATGGCCACCCCACAGCTTAAACCCTGCCGCGGCTGAAGCTGTGAGGTGGCCACGTTTGTTTGTCAAATACTTGCCACGGGCTAAGCTGTGAGGTGGCCATGTTTGCTTGTCAAAAACTGCCCCTGCCAGGGTTTACGCTGTGTAGTGGCCATGTTAGCTTCTGAATTACTGCGCCTGCCAGCATTTAAGCTGTCCAGGTTAAGCTGTGAGGTGGCCATGTTTGTTTGTCAAGTACCGCAGTTGTCAGGGTTTAAGTTGTGAGGTGGTCATGTTTGTTTGCAATATTTGCCACAGGTTGAGATGTGTGGCTGTTTACTTCTGAAATGCTGCGCTTGCCACGAGTTTAAGCTGTGATGTGGCCATGTTTGCTTCTGAAATATTGTGCCTGCGACGGGATTGTTAGCTGCCAAAGTTCTGCGCCTGCCACGGGCTTAAGCTTTTGAAATATTGGGCCTGCCGCTTTAAGAGATCTGTTGAATACGCCCCGCTCCCCAGCGGCAATGCTGCGTCAGTGCGAGATGGACTGAAGCTGTCATATGCTTCTTTACAGCGTTCCACAGCAGCATTGCCGCCGGGGGTGTGGGGGTTCTGCGCTGCCCGCGCAAAAACTATCGGGAGAAAAAATGCAGGATCACATGGAGGTGAGGCCATGGCGGCCACATGGTATGTTCTTTATTTCGCAAGAGAGACGGAACATATCGAGGGACGAAAATTTGCATGTGCTTTGAAGTTAAGGTCCCACACGGGGCATGTGTCCTCATTCTGGACTGCAGGCTTTCATGAAAGCAATGGATATCTTGGCTGGTGATCATCGCCAGCGTTTTTTTGGTTTCAGATCATTCAGTCTTGACGTGTATTATATAGATTCGAGTCCCCGTGAGCCTCGCTTTGTCCTCGTGCCATTACGTTTTGCGTCCGAGGCCTGGCCTCGGGCAGGCCTCGGTGAGCCTCGGAGCACCTCGAATGCCAACAAACCTGCTTCATCATGGCCCCTAAAACAGGGCCGAAAAAAGTGCTCAAAACATGGCTGCGATAGAGGGACCTCGACAATATCAACGAGCAAGACTGCAGAGACATTCGCACAGCCTGCTGTTGCATAAGGAGTCTGCGCATTCGAGTAGAAGCCCGTGCCAATGTTACAGAACGTGAAGTGTGTGAAAAATCATCCTATGTATAGCTAGCATAGCGATCTTGTGCTTGAACTTAGGTAGTTGTTAGTTGCTTTGTAGTTGTAGTTTGTGGACTTGCGTAGTTTGGACTTTGTTTTGTAGTTAGCAGGTGATTGTGATGTAGTTAATCGATCTCATCTCATTCCGTCACAAAGAGTTGTGACGGAGTTGCCATTTTTCGTTGGTAGTTAGTCGTTTTTAGGTTTTTTGCACGTTGTAGGTTATTCCACACGAGAACCAAACTGCACGAAACCAATCTTAGGTTTTTGCCACGTAGAAGTTTGTTTTTTGCACGTGTCTAGATTTGTAGAATCGTTTCTGGAACTGCTATGACCCAACGTAAACGTTGGCTCAAGACCCGCGAGTTCGAAAAGGGTGAGTGTGTCGCCGTGAGACGGCCTGGGAAAGCTGACACAGACAGAAACGCGAAACGACCACCGTTTGTTTGTGTTTTGGTTTGGGTTTACTTTGTGCACGAGAGGTTTGAAAGCGGTTTTCGCGATCTAACTTTGTGTGTCAAAGTTTTACGTGGTAGCGGAGCTTGTGTGCTCCCTCCACAAGAGATCCTGTGAGGATCTGGCACGCCTGTGTGCGTCTTGTGTGTGCCTGGTTCCAGGGAAGTTGGTGTGAGTTGCGTTTGACTGTCGTGTGTTTGACTTCGAGGTGTCAAAAATGTCTCAATCAGGACAACCACAGCATTTTCGAATGGACGGCCAAGGTACCCAGAGCGGAGAGAAAGGATATGGTAAGGGTTTTCAGGCAGGTGGACCGACTGGACCGTACCCTGTTGGAGAAGTTGGACCGGGGAGTCCGCAACCTGCGTCACCGACGCACCAAGAGCAGCCTAGTATGCCAGGAAGTCCAGGTCCGCAAGGTCCTTTGTTCACGCCAGATCAGTTGACCCAGATCGCACAGATCTTCCGCATGGGAATTGAGCCTGTCGTAAGGGAGATGAGTACGAGACTTGACAGTTTGCAAGCTCAGGTGACTCGCGTTCCAGAGGGAACTGCAGCCTTGCACGGTGCGAGACCGGCTGATGCATCCTTGTCTTCAGGTTTAAGCAGTGGACCTTCACGGTTTGGTGAACAGCCACCCACGAGTCCAGGACCTGCGTTCCGACCTGTGGGGTCGCCGCCAGGTATAGCACAAGTGACACCCCAGAAGGGGGAGAGAAATCCGAATCAAGATGACGACAGAGATGGTCGTGACATCTTTAGTAAATCTGAGAAATGGTTACCTCCTATGCCCACTGTGGATTTCAGGAATTGGAAAACCCGTGCAGATGAAGTCCTTGGATTTTCGGACACGGTTCAGGCGCTACGTGCTTGGGTTTCCTTAGGAAGTGACATCTTTGCCTGGGAGATTGCCCAGTGCATTGGTTGGGAACAAGAGATCCATATGTCTGTGCTGAAGCCCGCTCAACAGACCCGCAGCGCGCGTCTACTTGCAATCCTCATCCAGACGTTTAAGGATTTCCCAAGGGGGAACACCATGCTGCAAGCTTATGTTGAAGGAGTTGGTGTTGATGGAGCGTTCTTGGCAACTAGGGGTACGAGTGGTTTTGAAGGTTTGCGTCTGTTGGCAAGAGAGTTTTCTTTGCGTTCAAGGGCAGAAGCGTCTTTCTTTCGCACTGAGTTTTTGGCAAAGACGTTCAAAGCGTCTGCTGGTGTTACTCAGGTTAGTGACATCATTCGCCAGATTGACGTCGGACTGTCAAGGTTTCGCAAGATGATTGAAACTCTACCTGCAACTGTGTCCAGAGTTGGACTTGAGGTGCAAACAAGTGATCTTACCATCATGCTTTTACGTTCGCTGCCACATGATGTTCGTTCGTACACCACGTTACATGCAGCAGGTGATGCATACACCGACCTTCGCACTGCTGCGTTGCGTTTTGAGACGCAGCAACGCATGTTTGCTGAGTTGAGTGGCCCATCTTCATCAGGTGCACGAGGTGTGCATGCACTTGAAAGTGCTGAGACCGCTGAAGAGTGGTGGGGATACGATCAGGAAGGTTATGACAACTCTGAGTATGCCCAGGAAGAAGATCCTGATGATCAATGGGAATGGGACGAAGATGCACAGGTTTGGATCAGTGCTACTGTTGCCAAAGGAAAGGGAAGTCCCAAGAGCACGATGAAGTGTCATCTGTGTGGGAGGCGAGGCCACATGGCCAAGCAATGCAAGGCCGATCTGAGCAAGGTGAAGTGTTTTCATTGCTCGAAGTTTGGTCACATTGGGGCACAATGCCCTGACAAGCCCAAAGGTGACAAGGGAAAGCAGCAAAAGAAGCCCCAGCCGAAAGCTGGAAAGAGCAAAGGTAAGGGAAAGATGCACGAGTTGGCAGAGGAGAATGGGCAGGAAGCTGCTCCAGCACAAGGTGAGGTGCTGATGCCATTGATTTCTTCAGTTGAACATTCGGGTGATGAGTGGCGATGGTGGTTGATTGACAGTGGAGCAGCTGTCTCAGTGTTGTCTGAGCAGTTCAAGGCCTACTACAAGTGCAGCGCAGAAGAGCAGGTGATGGACACCTACTATGCAGCCAATGGGTCTGCAGTCACCATGAGAGGTGAAGTTCAGGTGACAGTTGCGTTTGAGACGGGATCTGGTTCCAAGAAGTCTCAGAACTTTCGTTTGAAGTGCTGCGTAGGCTCCACCAGCCACAACATTGTGAGCACAACCCAGCTTGTGAAGCGTGGATGGACAGTTGTTCAGTCGCCAGGTGAGACCTATCTTTGGCATGAAGAGTCGAATACCGTGATTACTGATGTGGTGTTGTGGGGAGGATGTCCCTGGCTGAGAGCCAAGAAGACAACATCTCAGGTTCCTGCTTTGAAGGATACCTACATGCCGATGGAAGTTGATGTGCCAATGGAGTCAGTGAGGACCGGGCAAGGCTTGACTGTTGGTATGGTAGGTGCGGTTGAGTTGTCAACCCAGGAGAGACTGCGTCAACACATCTTGAGAGGCCATTATCCGTATGACCCTCATTGTTTGGAATGTCAACAGGGCCGTGGTGTTTCCAGAGCACCCAGGCGAGATTTGAAAGAGCGCTTGCTTGAGGTACAGGTTGACTTCATGTTCTTGGGAACAGTTGGATCGCAGTACAAGTTTTTGTTGTTTCGTCACTGTTTCAGTGGTTTGTTGGGTGTCTGCGCTGTGAGCGAGAGTCTTGACACCACCGGCCAACATGTCCGCCAGATCTTGGCAGAGTTTGGACTGTTGTCTGGAGATCCAAAGCCGATTGACTTCAGGTCAGATGCGTCCGATGAACTCGGGACGACGTTGAGAAGAGCTGGTATTCCAAGAGAATTTACCGTCAGCAAAGCAGGTCCCCAGAACCATGATACTGTTGGTTCAGTGGAGCGTGGAGTCCGTGAGCTGAAAGAAGGTCTTGCGGTACTGAGACTCGAATTGGGGAAAGCAGGTGTTGACGTGGTCAACAGTTTGGTTGGCTGGGAAGCCAGTTCAAGGTATGTGATTGCGATGCACAACTTGCATTCGAAGTTGGATGGCACAGGATTGAGTGGACGAGAGGTCCTGAGAAACCAGGTTGATCAGAAGAATGCTGTCACAGCGATGTTCTGTTCTAGGGTTCTTGCGGAGACACCTGACAGTGTGAACAGCATCGGAAGGTTCGTGACTGCTGGATGTTGGGACTCCTCCTGAAAGGAGGATACAAACCTTATTCAAATAAAGGAAAATTTTTTTGGCTATGCCAAAAAATTAGCAGCTCTGTGTTTTGCAATTTCTGTCTGCAGATCACTACCACGCGCACTCCATGAGTGGTGGTGTTTTTCCTGTCCTCTTTATTTCATGTTGAACTGTTTCCTCATACATGTATGGACATGAAATCTCATGTGAGGTTTGTATCCTCAACATCTTGGTTTAAGGGAGGGTGAGGTGGGAACCTTCGTGTTTTCCAGAGCGTGAAGAGCAATGGGGTTCTTCGACTGAATGGTCGTTAAGTCTGATGGAGACTGGACGTTTGTTGGTTTTCCTGTAGACCAAGAACAGGTTAATGCAAGACACCTTGCAGCTCTTGAAAATGCCGCTCTGGAAGTAGAACATGGAGACAGTTTGCTGCAGGAAAAGAACATCGCTGATGAGATGATGGGACTGCAGTCCAGTGACAACACGGCTGGAAATTTGAACTCTGGCACTGTGGACTTTTTGTCAGATGCTTATGGGGTTGGACAAAACTTTTCTGGACAAGAACTGACCTTTTGTGACAAGCATGTTCCTGAATCGCAATACAGCCCTTCTGAAATTACACAACCCTCCAATGGGTGTGACGTGCCTTCGACCATTGAAGGTTACTCTGCTGCAAACGTTTTTGGTTTAGCCAGGAGTCAATTACGACATGAAGGCATCAAACATTTCTGGGAGACTGGATTCTGGAATGACTTCTTCGATCCAAGCAAAGATTTTCTCTGCAGCTTTGACAGCAATTTCAAAAGGCCTGTTGATCCAACGCATGAGTTTGATGCTGGAGAAGTTTCTGAACCTTTGACACGCAAGCAGAAGACCGTCAAGTTAGCTGCAACCTTCATGGACCATGTACGTACAACTACAGTGATGAACTGGAAGGAACAACGGGAGGCGGAATGGCAAACTGCAATTCACAGATGGCATGCAATGCTTGGGGTGTGGACGAAGAGCGTACAGATTGTTGAACAGATCTTCAGTCGTACTGGTTTCTCTGCACAGGCTCAAGTTTTGGTGGATATATTCCACAACCGTGCACCTGCCACCATAATGAAGCGATGCAGGAGTATGTCGAGGTTGACAAACTTTTTCATTGACCGTGGCAGGAAATTTCCATGTGACGAATCGCAGTTTTATGAATTCCTTTGTGTTGAACGTGAGAATGGTGCACCACCTTCAAGGCTGAAAGGTTTCATAGAGGCAGTGACGTTTTGCAGACATGTGCTTGGGGTCCTGGAGTTTGATGGATTCACGCTAAGCAGACGTTGCCAAGGAGTTGCGGCCTTAGATGTCAGCCACAAAATTCAGCAGGCAGAACCGTTGTCAGTAAAACAGCTTGAAGTACTTCACCATGTCCTTTTCACAGATACTGAGATTTGGAACAGAGTTTTTGCAGGGATGTTGCTTTTCTGCGTGTATGCACGCTCACGCTGGAGTGATGCACAACATGGTGAACACTTGCTTGAGGACCATGATGAAAACGGCGAACATGCTTACATAGAAGTTGCAACTGGTGTTCATAAGACTGCAAAGGCTTTACAACTCAGACACTTGTACTTGCCATTGGTCGCACCGTGTACAGGAGTTGTTGCAGGGAACTGGGGAGCAGAGTGGTGTGAGTGTCGTAGGAAACTTGGGATACATGAACTCAAGAGTTTTCCACTCATGCCTGCACCGAACGCTGAACAAGAACCCACAGAGCGACCTCTTAGCTCTACGGAAGCTGGCAGCTGGATGCGTGCTCTCCTCAGTGTTGATGTGACAAACAAACAGATCAGGTTTTCGTCTCATTCTTTGAAAGCCACATGTTTGAGCTTTGCAGCAAAGAGAGGATGTTCCTTTGAAGACAGACTTAGCCTTGGGTACCATACTCATAGTTTGAAAATGGCTCTGGTCTATTCCCGTGATGGGGCTTCGAGACCGTTGCGAGTCTTGGAATCCATGCTGAAGGAAATCCGTGAAAAGGTTTTCAACCCGAATGACACCCGTAGTGGCAGACTCAGGGGTTTACCCAGTTTGAGTACAGAAGGTCTTCTTTCTCAATCTACTGAACATGATGCAAGCGCTGTTGCAAAGCCGCCCATGGATGCACATGCCGAACCTGACACAGTCAAAACAGAAGTGCATGATGTTGAAGATTTTACCGTGAGTGAACATGCCACGACAGGCAGTGCTACAGACTCCGGTGTGGAGACGACGGTCAGGCCGAAGGTGTCTTTCCGTGACATCACAGCACCTGAAGGCACAGTGTTGCACCAACACTGTAAGTGGAAAACTCTGCACATTATGAAGGCAGAGAACCGTGTAGTCTTCTTGTGTGGTCGTAAGACCGGGAGTATGTATAAGGTAGCGCAAATGCGCCATGCCTTTGACACACCTAAGTGCCGTCAATGTTTTCATGCAAAGCTTGATTGACATTCGAAGGGCAAAAGGTCTGGCAGCTTCCTCAGCGTGTTGTGATGTCGTTTTGCACAGTATCATTTTCCATTCTTTTCCAGTTTTGCTTGAACAAATTTTTCATGGCCATAAATTGCATGAAGTCGTTTGCATGAAAAAGGCAACTCATTCATCAGTGTGAATCGCGGCACAGGGTGACAAGGTTGCGTTGCTCAGACTTGCAAAGGCAGTACAATGATGTTGTATGCACTGCAAGAGAGAGGTTCAAGAGGAATGGCAAACGATGCAGTCTTATCTTGACTCTTTTTGATTTTTCAGGTTGCAGACAGTTTGAACTCAGACTTGCAAGAATCATGTGTTCTCACGTGCACAGCAAGAGAGAGTTGACAGACTGCTGCGACCTCAGGCATTGATATTCGTTTTCAAAACTGCAATTCAATTTCTCAACTTTTACATGTCAATGAAAGGGTTGCAGTGCTTTGGAACTTGTAGAAGGGACTTCGGTCAGGGCTAGCGCTATGGCACTGGTGGATTCCGAAGCAGCCTTTGCAAGTCACTGCAACGCAATTGACAAAAGCCGTGAACTTTACAATCTATGCCTGGGTGCAAACCTTACCAGTTTCATGCGGTTGGCTTTTGCGATTGGAACACCTCAGACACCAGCATCTGAAGAAGCGTTCAAGGACTTTGCAACAGAGGTCAATGGTGGCAATGAACCTTCAATTACTTTGATGTCACTGTTACGACGTTTGCACTTTGAAGCGGTGACAATGGTTGTGGCGCATTTGAAAACAAATGTTTCAGTCGATGCAGGGTCCGAAGGAGGTCGTAAGTTACCACCTGTTGAGAAGGTGGCAAGACTGAACGATCAGCAGGAGAGACTGAAAGGTTTGTCAATCCGCGGGGAGCTCCAACCCTCCTACGCGCTCATCGACTTGGTGGCAGGGATCCAAGACAGCGGGTCCATAGTTTGGATACCGCCCAGCAAGTGCACGAAGAGAGATGCGGAAGTTCAGCAGTCGCTGAAAGACAAGCCTACAACGCTTACAGTTGAACAGCAGACCCTAAAGCTCTCAGCAGGAGAACCGAAGATCAAAGCAGACACCTCGAATGAGTTACTCATGCAGTGGGCATTGCAAAGAAGGGGGCTGGCCTTTGATCAGTGCAAGCTCATTTCAAATGAAGTCCATGACAAGTGGGTGCAGTCATTACTGATGCAACTTACACGTGAAGCTCCTAGTGGATACTCCAAAGTACAAATGGAGCAAGTGTTGCGTGCAGACCGAGAGTTATTCACGCTGATGGCCCAGGAGCACGCTGGACCTTTTGTCAACGGACCCAAAGGTGAGCTTCCGCTGGACATCCTCATGGTACGACTTTCTCATGACCCTCCCATCAGTATGCACCTATTACCTTTGCCTTCAAGCTCAACGAAAGCGGCACCGAGCCATTCAATAGATGATGGAAATCGAAAGACTGGGATGGGACCACCTAAGCCAATCAACCCAAGGAAAAAGGCAAAGCCGTCGGGCAAAGCGAAGGCAAGCTGCCCTGAAGAGCTGAAGGGTTATCATCAATTTGATGATAACGGCCAACCCATTTGCTGGGCTTTCAACATGAGCAAAGGATGCAGCGAAGAGACAAAAGACGGCCGTTGCAAAAAGGGCAGCCATATATGTATCAAATGCAAGAGGAGCAACCACGGCCTTGTGACGTGTCGTGTTAAGAAATCCTGACTCAAGACAGGTACAAAGGGAGCAATAAAGAGCAAAGGTCGTGGAAATGTCAGTGCATGTGATGTGGCTACAGTGCAACAGGTTTCACAGCAGGCATCGAAGCAACCGAGTTTGGATGCCAAAGAAGTATCACCAACATCGGTCCAATATGGACCACTTGTTTCATTTGATGATGCGGGCCAACAGAATGTTTTAGACAACCATTCTGATGTGAAAGTTCAAGAAGAACCGTACGCATTTTTGGACAAGAAGCCACCCTCGGACGTCCAAGATGCCGAGACAAAAACTTTTTGTGGTAGCGGTTTAGATGAGGTGATGGTGCTTGAAATATTTGCGGGCACTGCCAGATTTACCCTAGCAATACGAGACATTGGCATGGCAGCTATGGCTGCCGACAAATACAGCACACGTGTGCAATCAGTGCATGTGGCATGTTATGATTTGAATAATCCAGATCAACTTCAAGGCCTTTGTGATTTCATCTCGAAACACCATCATCAAGTTTTATGGGCGCATTTTGCGCCATCATGGGGCGCCGCCTCACGGGCACGTGGAAGGCCACTACCAAAGTTGGCACATATGGGAATCAAGGTGCCCCGAACACCTCGGAGGGACAAACAACGCCTAGGCCTGGATGGCCTTGCTGGGACTGATAAGATTAAGGCCGAGACTGCAAACATGACATATGACAGCACTTGCTTACTTGTCAGGCTGTGCCATAGCTACACAATTGCGGTGTCGCTAAAGAATTCTGAAAATTCTTTGTTTTGGAAAATTACTGTGGTCATGTTGCTTTTGGTGGAGCCTGGGAATCACATGATCTGCTTCGACAATCGCTGCCGTGGTGGTGCGCGGAAAAAGGGAACAGCATGGTGGAGCAGTGTTGATTGGTTCACGTGTTTGGCTGCCCGTTGTGATGGGTCTCCTTTTCATGAGAAGTGGAATGCAAAATTTGTTAGTGGCAAAGTTCTTTTGCCCACTCACTTGGAAGTAGCGTACCCTATGTTACTGTGAGCGCGGTTGGCAGCGGTTGCAGAGATCAAAGTGATTGACATGGGGGCAGTTGAAATTAAAAACCTTGAGCAACAAACACAGCATGCACCTTCGTCTCAACACATAATTTTGTTGGACATGTCGCCCGGGGGGTGCGAATTCAAGCTTTTTGCTTCTGAATTTGTCATACATCGACTTTTTCACCAGGGAGTTTTTCGGGTCGATGATGGTTGCGAGGAAAAACAACATGATACATGCAGCGGTGAACACTCTGCACATGCAGCGGTGAACACTCTACACTTTTTGAACAATGAGTTGAACAATGAGGAAATGGATTTCCGAACAAGACTTGCCCCTCACCTGCAGTATCTCCTCAGAGGAAAACGCTTGTTGCCGTTAGAAGAAGTCCTAAAGGACTTGGGTTACCCAGACCACAGCCTCGTTGACGAGATAGCCAGCGGCCTCACGTTGCATGGTTGGATAAGCGAGTCTAATGTTTTTCCAAAGGAAACCAAAGAACCTGAGTATACGGTTGACATGGTTAGAAGTGCGGCCAAAGGTGTGAACCAGATGGTTTTTGGGCAGGTAAACGGTACTTCGGATGACAAGCTGGTGCGTACAACTTGGGAAAGCGCTCTTGAGGAGATTAAAAAACAGTGGGTGTGGTGATGTCACCAGCGACGTTTGCGCCATTGGTGGATACAACAAGGCTTATGGAACAAATGAGGAGCTGCGTGTTCATGCAATTGATCAACTAGCTGCTTGTTTGAGCTGGCTATGCACCGACCCTGGTGATGACAATGACGATGACATCGTCGGCAGAACGTATGACTTAGTTCAGCATAGCTTGCGGATACTTGGAGAGACTGCTTTGGAAAAACGGAAGGTGGTTGAGGTGGCAACTCATGAGCTTACAGCCATTGACTTTTTGGCCAGGAGAGTATCAGAAGCCGAAACTCTTAAGCTGAGGCCTGTGTCACTGGATATCCTGATTGTTTTTACCGACAGAGCTTGCGAAGACGAAAGCGATCAGTTTGGAAGCTTAGGGGGCGTCATTGTTGCCAAAGTGGACGATGCCACCAACTTTTTCCCTATGTTTTTCACAGCGACGTCATGCGTGTTGCACTTAGTGAATCTTCCAACCAAATTTGTGAATTGGAACTTCACCCCATACACGTTGCAATTTGCGTATGCAGACGCCGATGCAGTTGGCCCGTGTTGTTTTCTACCTAGACAACGATGTTGCCAGGGCAACCTTGTGCAAAGGTTACGGAGGCACCAGAATTGGGCGACGCATAGTGCAACATGTCATGGAGGACGAAAACAGGTTGAAGCTGAATTCTTGGTACGCCTGGGTACCGAGTCACTCAAACGTATCCGGCGGTCTAAGCCGTATGGATTGCACTGAGATGTTGCAGTTGGGGCAAACGGAAGAGAAGGCAGACTGGGACTTCATCCCAGAGAGCTTTCTCTGATGTGCGCTTTTCGAATGGGGAGAGCACGGGCACAACGACGTTCCCCAACTGCTTGGAAAAAGAGTGCTGCGTTTTCCGTGGGTGAATCATGTCAGCTTCAACTTTTTACGTCTGCGTTTTTCACTTGTTTAATTTTTTTTTCGGAAGTGGTCTGACGACGACGACCTTTTTCAGAGATCTTGCAAAGAGCTGCGTTTTCCTAGATGAATAAGTTGGGACTCCTCCTGAAAGGAGGATACAAACCTTATTCAAATAAAGGAAAATTTTTTTGGCTATGCCAAAAAATTAGCAGCTCTGTGTTTTGCAATTTCTGTCTGCAGATCACTACCACGCGCACTCCATGAGTGGTGGTGTTTTTCCTGTCCTCTTTATTTCATGTTGAACTGTTTCCTCATACATGTATGGACATGAAATCTCATGTGAGGTTTGTATCCTCAACATCTTGGTTTAAGGGAGGGTGAGGTGGGAACCTTCGTGTTTTCCAGAGCGTGAAGACCCACCCAAACCTGCGGTTTTTCCCCCCCTTTTTCCTAGTTTGTTCTGTGATCGGGGTTTTGACAACTGTTATTTTCCGGGCAGTTTGGTCCAAACCCGTGAGGAAAATTTTTCCTCCAACCACCGCCCAACGTAGTTCATACTGTGGTCATGTCTGACCCATCGCAGGATCTCATCGAAGATTCCAATACTGACATGCAAAAGACTTTCAAGGTTCTACAATTCCCTTTTGACGAAGACCGCAGCTACACGTTGCTTCAACTTCCGCTGTTGGTCGTCACCTATATCGTGCATCGATATGACTGGATGGATTTTGGAATATTCATCTTTTTGACCTCGGAAGATCACGCTTCCGTCTCCACGGTCAATTGGGCTGCTTGGACTGAGTACATGGAAAGGTATTCTGACAATTTAACTGCTGATTCCCCTCAAGCAGGGGTCGTGGCCCAGCAATTGCCACTGCAGTTAGCCTAGCCCTGCCGTACGAGCACGGGCACAACGACGTTCCCCAACTGCTTGGAAAAAGAGTGCTGCGTTTTCCGTGGGTGAATCATGTCAGCTTCAACTTTTTACGTCTGCGTTTTTCACTTGTTTAATTTTTTTCGGAAGTGGTCTGACGACGACGACCTTTTTCAGAGATCTTGCAAAGAGCTGCGTTTTCCTAGATGAATAAACCTGTATCCTGTGAGGAACTCGTTTGCACACTTTGTAGTTGCGTTGATTGAAGGTGAACTAAAATTTTTCCAAGCGAAGAGCCTGAAGCTCGTTTTTCCAATTGTGTATCCTCTGGAATTGGTTGGAAGGTTCTTGCGTGCAGTGGACTCTGCTGGACCTGCACCCGCCATCTTGGACCAGGAACCGATTGAGATCGTTCCAGAGGACTTTGCACGTCTGCCCGACAAGGTGCAACCTCCACGGCATTGGATTGATGCCCATGGACGGACCGAAGGTTGTAGTTCTTGTGCTACTCGTCAAGGTCGACACTCCAAGAAGTGCTGTGAGCGCTATTGGACATGGCTTCGGAACCAGAGATCCAAAGAAGCCGTTGTGCCTGAGAAACAACTCCTACTTGCTGAGCCCAATGACCAAGAAGTGGCGGTACAAGTACCATCACAGCCACTACCAAAGATTCCAGGTTTGCCATCTGGAATGTTGCCTACAAGGCACTGTCCGAGTTGTGAATCAGGTATGAATGCTCCTGGCACCCGCCATTCGGCTGAGTGCCGCAAGAGGCAAGGTGAGTTCTTGTCTACTCCTATCAAGCCGTCGCTTGAGGATGTGGAGCAAGCTTTGGAGCAAGCAGGTGAAGGTGGAGACGTCCCCTACTCACCATCTCTGGGTCCCGAACATGCTGATCTTGCCGATGTGGACATGGACTTACCACTTGAGGCGAGTTCTGCACCAGCTGAGGCTGCATCCTTTTCGGAGCGAGACGCTCCAGAATTTCAATCCGAAGATGTTGAGATGGAAGTTGAACAGCCACAGACGATCCCGATGATCGATGTGTGTCTTTGCTCTGAGAGAGTCAGGATTGGATGTTTGACTTCTCCCGATCTGCTCTCCGAGGAGCGGTTCTCTGTTGAGTCTATCAGTTTTTCAGGTGGAGCTCATGACTCTGAAGTTGTTGAGCTATGTGGATCCAAGGTTCGATTGTGGAAGCCAACAGGAGCTGTTTCGGATACCACTCTTGAAGAACTGGACCCCCAAGGAACTTTCCTTGCGATGGTCAAAGAGCTCAAGGGATTGACTCATGTGAAGGCAGGTCGTATCATGAAGGAGAAGGAAGCCTTGCAGTTTTGCAAGAAGCACAACATCAAAGTTATCTCCTGCAGGTGGGTTACGAACAGTAAGCCTGAAGCCGACGAAGGAGTTCGTGCTCGGATAGTCGTGAAAGATTTCGCTAAAGGTCAGAAGACCGCCAGGCAGGAAGGTATTTCTTCCCCCACACCCTCGATTGAGTCGCTACGACTTCTGTTGGGAGCGGCAACGGGTATGTGGACTGGTGGAAAAGGTTTCAACCTTTATGCGATTGACGTCAGTCAGGCGTTCATGAATTCACCGCTCACTGTGAAGGTTTGTGTCCGGCTTCCATCATCAATCAGCACACTTGACAATGAACCGGTTTTTCTTGAAGCTTACAAGGGTTTGAATGGACTTCGTATCGCAAGTTTGACTTGGGTTCTGTTCTTTGATGGGATTGTCAAAAGCGTTGGCATCCGATCTGGACTTGTGGAGCCATGCTTGTACGGTGGGATGGTACGGGGTGCCCCCATCCTTGTCATCTGTTATGTTGATGACCTGTTGGTTGCCACGCCCAGCGAGGCTGCGTATCGTGTTCTGTTTGAAGCTCTTGAGAAGCAGGTCAAGATCCGAGAGACTGGCCGAGTGACCATGTCTGGTGGTTCATTGAAGTTTCTAGGCCGTACCATCCTCCGAGAGAAGGGAAGCTCAGGTTTGCAGTTGTTTGTCGACCAGGATTACCTGAACAGTGCGTTCGAGGAGTATGGAATCTCTAAAGGTTCCACTGCATTTCCTGATCTTCGTCCATTTTTGGAGCAGACACTGCAAGAAGAGCCTATCAGCGCTGAGGCGCACTCCAAGTTCAGGAGAGTTCTTGGACGTCTGTCATGGCTGGCACAGACCCGACAGGATATCTTGATCCTGATTGCAATGCTGTCAACTGGACAATCTTGTCCAAAGCCAGGCCATGAGAAAGCTCTGCGAGCCGTGCTTCGATTTATGTTGTTGCACATGAAGATGTCCCAGAAATTTCCCTCACCTGGACTTGAGGACCTTTCTGAGAAGGACATCGGCCTGGAAGTCTATAGTGATGCTGGATTTGCCCCTATGCAAGCTACTCAGAGGAGAAGCATCACTGGATGTGTTATTGTTTTCCGATGTGTTGTTTTGAAGTGTTTCTCTCGACATCAGGCATCTGTGACGTTGAGTTCATGCGAGGCAGAGCTCGTTGCTGTTCAGGCAGCTGTCCAAGAAGCCATTGGTTTGCTGAGAAAGTTTTGTCCTGCGTCGCATTCAGGTATATCCACCGTCTTTGTCCGAGGACGACAGCTTGGATTTTGTCTGTCCGATCCTCTTGTGGACTGACTCCCTGAGTGGGAAGATGCTTTTGGAAGGTTCCGACCTCCAGCGTAGGTCAAGACACATCGACATCAAAGTGAACTGGTTGAGAGAACTATTGGGAAAAGAAATCTTGCAAATTGGACATGTCAGAGGAACTGGAAACGTCGCTGACCATTTTACCAAATGTTTGCCGACGATCAAAGCGTTGCAGTACATGGAAATACTTGGTTTTTCGTCGTTTGAAGGTATTCTTTTGGACTGTTTGCTTGATTTTGAAATCCGCGACAACAGTTTTTCAGGTCTTTTGTGTGCGTTTTCAACCAGAAACTGCATGTTTTGTGGAGAGTTGATTTGTGAAGAACCTGCAAATTCAACAACTTGTGAATTGTCGCCATTTCCACGTTCATGCACTCAGATGATCAATGCACTTGTAGCTGTTTGCGAAAGGTTTCAAGGCGAGGGAATCGGTTCCGCTATGGCTGGACGTATCCCTGCAGAACGAGAAGAGCCCAGAGCGCCGGACAGCCATGCGCTCCTTGGGCATCCAACAGCTGAAGGTGTCGGTGCGGCACCTGAATCTGATGATACGGTTACCATCATAGGTGGTGAAGCCAATGCTGCGACTGTTGCGGTGACATCTGCAGAGGCAGTGGTGCCAACTGCTGAGGCAGTGCCGAAGGCAGCAGAGGCTGCAGCTCCCCCTGCCGCTACTGAAGCGGCACCAGGTGCACCAGTTGCATCAGAGACTGCAGCTGCCGAGGCTGAGGATGTTGTGGAGGTCACTCCAAAGAAAGCTCAGCCGCCGAGGCCAAAGGAGAAAGCCATGCCTACTACTCGAGGCAGACCTGAAGCGAAAGCAAGGCCGTCAGGAAGGTCTCAAGCTCCTGGACGTGAACCTGCTGTGAAGAAGATGCCCAGGAAGCCTGGTCGCTTTGTGATTCAAGTGAAGAAAGAGGCCTGGGAGGCCACTGGTCTGCTGAAGAGACGACGCGAGGCTGGTCGTCGTAAGGCCAAGCGTCAGGCTTGGAAGAGTAGGCAGAAAGAAGCTTTTGCCTACTTCGCTACTCAGAGGAGAGAAGAGGAGTCCCGGCCAACGCCTACATATGAGGTTGTGAGAGGGTCGAGACTGCCAGGTCAGAGAAGGGTCATGCGAAGGATGTACAACCCTCAGTTAAACAAGAGAGAGGAGTTGGAGATCAACCCGAAAGCTGAGGAGGAAAAAGGACCCGCCTTTGTGAGGTCTTTCAGTGGATTCAGCTGGAAGAATCCGAAGGGTCTGAAGTGTGGTCATTGTGGAGAAAAAGGCCATATCATCTCTCAGTGCCCTGAGATGGAGCGAAGGGTGAGCCTTACTCATGGGCGTGTGACTTTGACGCCAAGAGGACAGCACCAGCCAGACTCCACTGTGGGCGATGAGGTTGCCCCGGGTGATTCGATTTCACAGGTTGGATTGACCCAGGAGTCACTACGTATCCACAACAAGAGGCTGAGAGGCCACGGTTGGTCCGAGGAGGCCCCAGCAGCCGCAGGTAGCCCTCCAAGAGCTCGTCAGAGGACTGGGATGGGTCCCCCTCAGACGCCACCGAAGAGGAGCGGCCAGTTTCCGGCCAGCAGCAATGCGGCAGTGGCGATGGGTCCAAAGCCGCCTCCACATCCGCCGAAGGGGTGGGTTCCACAAGGGTCACAGCCACCTCAGGCACCACCCATCTCTCCAGCCCAGGGCCCTCTACCACCACCGCCAGCGCCCCCGGCTCCACCTCAGGTACCACCACCGCCGCCAGCTCCAAGAAGAGTTTCAAGTGCGCCAAAGACGCCACCCAAGACGCCTCCAAAGGCGAAATCTGGAGAGCCTACATCGCCTAAGGCGAGTCCAGGTGCAAAGGCAGCACCAGCTGTGGATTTGGTTACTCCAAAGAGCCCTGAAGCGAAAGCAGCGTCGCATGTGGGCGAGCCGCCCAATAGACCATTCAGAGTTGGCCCAGGAGGAGCACTGGAAGTTGAGACAATTGGCCCTTCATCGGGGTACAGTATGTCTATGATTTCAAGGACCCCAGTTGCAAAGGCACCGGCCAGTGAGGCCCAGCCAGAGCCTTCTGAGACATCAGGGAGACCGCCCCAGCGTCGTATGGAAGCCTGCATAGCATGTCATGGCAGTGGAGAGCTTCCGATGCGAGCGAATCGGAGGTTGTTCAGGTTGTTGACATCGTCAACAGCGTCAGCAGCAACTGCGAATGCAGCTGCTCGAGGTGGAGCAACAGCCAGTGTTTTGTCTGCAATTTCAGGTTCAAGTTCTTCAGAAGCTGATGTGACCCATTTCAAGAGTGAAAGGGGGGTAGGTCTTTTTGTTGAGCTAGCCTGCAGCAAAGCCAGTGTCTTGTCAGCTGCATGCGCTGAGAGCCGTGCTTGTTATGTAGTTCATGGAAATCTTGAGAAGATAGCTACACAGAATCATGTTGCAGATCTTGTGAACCAGGTGATGGAGGACTTGAAGATGACCAGATCAGCCTCTGATCGAGAGCTGGGAGAGGTGCATTTGTTCTGTCACGTTCACATGTCATTGCCGTGCACAGGTGGATCTCCATTGCAGAATTTTTCGGGTGGGAAAAGAGTCCCAGAGCATGAGCGAAAGTTTTTCGAACTTCTAGCCGCTTGTGAAAAGTTGTTGGATCGGTTAGTAGAAAGACATCCCGAGTTGTCTATGTCTTTTGAATTGCCAAATTCCAACAGGTATTGGACTCATCCGAAGCTGCAAGCCTTTGTTCAGGCCAGAATTCCATTCAGGTCTGTTGTCCATGCTTGTGCAATGGGAATTGAAGGACTGCCAGGATTACCCATCAAGAAAGCGTTCAGGATCATGTCAAGTTCTGAGGAGCTTAGTCAACGTCTTGAGAAGCGTTTTCATTGTGCTTGTGATTTCCACGCATCATTCAACTTTTCTGACTTTCAGTTGTCAGAGAAATACTCCAGGAAATTTGCCAGATTCTTTGTGCGAATGCTCGCATTACTTGCCCTCAGGTGATCGATGGCGTCGAAGCTACGCTGATTTTATCGCCTGATCTTCCCTGAGGAAAAAGGAAGAGTCTGCTGCATGAGTGAACTTGTGAGATTCTTTTTGGATAGCTTGAACGACTTGTGAAGTCATCTGGATAGAAGGTCTTTAAATGTCTAAGACATGAGGCTGAAAACTCTCTTTGATCGTTGCCCTGTGCGTTGCTTGGGTAGTCGGATCTAATTATCGAGACTTTGAGGTCTGACGATTGCATGATATCGTTCTGAATCCAATTTGAATTGCAAGAGTTGCAGAAGTCTTTAGAAGACATCGAGAGGATGATCTTTGGACTTTCTTGGTCGCAGAAGTCTTTAGAAGACATCGAGAGGATGATCTTTGGACTTTCGGTACAGAAGTCTTTAGAAGACATCGAGAGGATGATCTTTGGACTTTCTGGGATTGTTTTTGGACTTTCCTTGATGGACTGTCTTTGGAATGTTTGTGGACTGCTTGGAATGGATTTCAGCATGAGCTTGATTGGATTTCCGCAGCCATTTGTGTGTGTGGGCAGGTCGCGCAAGCCATGGCCACTGGAGAGATGGAAGAGCTCTACTGGCTCTTATTCTTTGTATATACACTGGGTTTTCTATCTGGTATTCTTTCAGCTTGCTGCATTACGAGATGTTGCAAAAGCCGCAATACAACTGCAAGAAATTCAGGTACAGCTATGAAGAGTTCTACAGCTTTGTCTTGTGATTCTGACGGTGAAGGCCCAGGTACTCGTATCTATTGGAGTTTTTGCCGAGAGATGTATCACTGCAATGAGAAATGCAAGGTTTTGATTGCCGCCGCTGGTCCAAATGGACATATTCGATGCCGAGACAATTGCCAGGTTTGCCAACCGGAGACTGGACCCTTGTTGGTTGTGACTTCAACAGGATCGAAGTATCACTGTTCAGGTTGCCGTACAACGGAGAAGTCAAAGCAGATGACGCTGTTAGCATGCCCTATCTGCTATGGCATGGGGAATGTCAAGGCCGAGTGACTGAATTCGTTTTGGATTTGAGTCGCACAAGTTCGAAAGGGGGTGTGAAAAATCATCCTATGTATAGCTAGCGTAGCGATCTTGTGCTTGAACTTAGGTAGTTGTTAGTTGCTTTGTAGTTGTAGTTTGTGGACTTGCGTAGTTTGGACTTTGTTTTGTAGTTAGCAGGTGATTGTGATGTAGTTAATCGATCTCATCTCATTCCGTCACAAAGAGTTGTGACGGAGTTGCCATTTTTCGTTGGTAGTTAGTCGTTTTTAGGTTTTTTGCACGTTGTAGGTTATTCCACACGAGAACCAAACTGCACGAAACCAATCTTAGGTTTTTGCCACGTAGAAGTTTGTTTTTGCACGTGTCTAGATTTGTAGAATCGTTTCTGGAACTGCTATGACCCAACGTAAACGTTGGCTCAAGACCCGCGAGTTCGAAAAGGGTGAGTGTGTCGCCGTGAGACGGCCTGGGAAAGCTGACACAGACAGAAACGCGAAACGACCACCGTTTGTTTGTGTTTTGGTTTGGGTTTACTTTGTGCACGAGGTTTGAAAGCGGTTTTCGCGATCTAACTTTGTGTGTCAAAGTTTTACGAAGTGATAAGTCGACAGCTACAGCTCATGCATGCGAGCGTACAACATTACCCAACAGAGGACCTTAACACAGCTGACACAAGTTGCCTATCCAGAACCTCGGCTGAACACTTTGAGGATAGACCTGGTCCCTGGGCAGAGAAAAACGCTCGCATTCCTATACCAAGGTAACTGAGCCAGCTACCATGGTCACCCGACCGCATCAATGCAGTTGGTTGCAACACCTGCTAAGTTGACCGCTGATCATACAGCCAAGGGAGCCAGCACGTCATCAGACGATCTGAATGCACAGTTATCGCCACGCACTGATGAGGAGTACAATCTCCCATACCTGAAGACCAATTGCAAGAGCACTAGTACAGTGATGATTACCGCTACCACTAATTTGATGCAATATGATGATTGGAAAAGCGGTTCTGAGTGGACTCTGAGTGTGCCCTGAGTGCCGTAGCCTCGATGTCTTTTTCACCTTAGATCATGTTTCACTCCCCTGTTTCACTGCGGTAGTTTTCTCACCACTTTGTTGTGACCCGGCGTTGTCGGTGTTTGCTTCAAAGTGTCAGGGTGAATGTTATGCCATGAAGGCTGCTCTTTGTGATCTCGGGGATCCTGGCTGGGGGGATCCCTGGTTTCCGCATTGAGCTTTGTTGCTTCTGCACCCTCTGAAGAGGCCCATTATGATTTTTGTGGTTGGTTTTTGCCTTTGTGTTTTTTATGGGCCTGCGTCAACATGGCACACAAGTTGTCATTTGCATGCGCCGAGATGATGCTTTGCTATCACCTCTTGCCTTAACAGATCTTTTTCACCCATAAACTGGAACCCGTCACGTCACTGTTTTGCGGTTGTGTGGCTTTTTTGTGTTTTGTGTGGGTTGTTTTTGTTTGTGTTGGTTTTTGGTGTTGTTTTTGCTTTTGGTTCTTTGTGTTTCGTTTCTTGTTCTCTAGTACGTGACAAGGGAATAGGACTATGTATCGGTCCTTTACCAGTTTACTTTTGCGGCCACTACAGCTTCGGCCCCTGCGTGAATTAATTAATTAATCTCATATGCAACATGCTTGGAAACATGTTGAACGACCTGGCGGAAGCCATACGGCGTTGGACGGAAAAAAAGACGTCAAAAGCATGCTGGTAAGGTCCTTGTTGCCGACCTAACGACACAAGACGGCCAAGACCTATGCTGGTCTTGGATCAAATCTCCTAGCTGCATGGGAGTTTTCTGTGCGCCGCCGTGCGGCACGTGCAGCCGTGCGCGTGGCATACCAATCAAGCTCCCGAGTGGCATCAAAGTTGCTGGCCCCCAGCCACTTCGCACTGACCAGCAACCAGACGGAGTTCAACACCTGAATTATGTTAACAAGATTCGTGTTGCCCAAGCAAACCTGCTTTATAAGTTTGTCACCGACGTTGCCTTGTTTTGCATTGGTGCTGGCATGATTGTTGTTATCGAAAACCCACGCTCCTCGCTGTATTGGAAAGCTTACGGTCAACGCGTTGATAGTGCATTAAAGTACAGCTGAAGAAAAGTTTGTCAACAAACTTTTAGCCTACCAGCTTCGCCTTTGTCCAATGCAAACCTCGCGGCCCTGCCTAGATCACGAGAGCAAGATAAACACCTGTGCGAAACCTTAAGAAGAATCCAACTGGATAATGCTGTAACTCAGTAGCCATTTTGGCTCAAGTTGCCTTTTTTCCTCAAGGGAATTTTCGAGTTATGCGGTGCCCTGTGCACCCTATCCAGCGGGGGCGCGTCGCAGTTGAGGGCCTTATTTGTCTTGGACATTCACCTTTTGTGACATCTTCTTTGCAGTGGCACTTCATTTTGGGCATCTGTTTCAGTTTTGCGATTGGCTTTGCAACTTGCTTTTTCTGGCTCTTGCACGGTTATTAGGGGTATGCAGAAACAATCTGATGAGTCTTTTGGAGGAGGTCAAGCTCAACCTGTACAAACTGATGATGTTGGTGTACATGTCGAACCTTACAATATTGGTTTTGGTTTTCTTGAACCTGCCGCCGATCAACCCCTGTCAGGTTGCCCAAGCCGCGATGCTCATGATGTTGATGGCATTGGGCCACAGGTGAATCCTTGGCACTATGAGCCTGGTGCGTCAGAAGCTAGCCCTTCTGTTTTACCAAGTGACGGTTTCGATGAGGTGTCATTGCAACAGTTTGACAGCACACAGATCGAGAATCACCCTGTTGTTTCTTCAGCGGTTTATGATGCCATTTTTGCAAGAAATCTTTTCAGCAACCTTGATGCGACGAACATTAAACTGCCTTGGGAAGAAGGGATCTTCAAGGAAATCTTTGCCGACGATCCCATGCCTGATGCCTTAGTTCCGAAAATGCCCATTGCAGAGTTTTGCAGTTTCGAAATTGATCAGCCCCCGCTTTCAGTTGCGAGTTCAATGGCCAGCTTGGCCAACCCTACATTGAAATTGCCGGTTTTTGAATCTTGTGTTGCAAGTGGTGATGATTTGCATTTTTATTCCAAGCGTCGGCAACTCAGAGATACCGCCATTGGTAAGTTCCTGGTTGTGCTTCGATACAATTTGGAGGCTAGCATCACTGGCAAACAGATTCTTGATGAGTGCCAAAACGACCAGCAGCAACATCATGCTTATGAGATTGTCGATGCTGTTTTGGGAGTGAAGTCCCCGGCGACCTTGATCAAGAGGGCCAACGCCCTTTTGGCTTTCATGCGATGGTTTGCACGTGAGGGCAAGACAGATTCAAATCCCTTCCAGGAAGCTGTGGTGTGGGAATACTTCCAGTATCTTAAATTTTCTGGCGCTCCTGCAACAAAAGCTGATACTATGATGTCATCATTGAGGTTTGCCTTTCACATCCTTGGTTTTTCGTGCCTGTCAGGTGCTTTGTCGAGCAGGCGCCTTGTGGGAGCCTGTGAGCTGATGCTGGCAGGTAAGAGGCTCCTCAAGCAGGCATTGGTGCTCACCGTCCACCAGGTCACTGCTTTACATGCCATCCTGGAAGATGTGAACAGACATATCATTGATAGGGCGCTGGTGGCATACATTCTTTTTGCGTTGTATGGTCGTTGCAGGAACAGTGATCTTTTAGCCATCCACTCATTGACCCCTGATTTCAGTGACGATGGTGGCTATGTGATCATCACCACATGTAACCACAAATCTGGCAGAATGGCATCCCTAAAAACCAGACTTCTCCCGATTGTTGTGCCTGCGAGGGGAGTGGATGGCAGTATTTGGCCATCGAAGGCATTGGCAATCATTTCAGAGGCTGGGTGCCCCACCAGGTCCTTCAACGAGGGACCTCTTTTGCCTGCACCCGCAAATGGTTTTGGTGATTTCATGCAGAGGGGTTTGAGGTCTTCAGAAGTTTCAAAGATGCTTCGAACCTTCCTTGGCATTGATGGTTTGAGCAAAGATGGCACTGAGGAGGTTGTCTCAAGTCACAGCCTCAAGGCAACCATGTTAGCCTGGGCAGCGAGGTTTGGGCTATCCCCACAGACCAGGTCACTCTTAGGCAGACACACGTCTTGCCTCAATGAGACTTTCGCCATCTATTCCAGGGACCTTGCCTGCGCCCCAGTTGCAGAATTGCAGAAGATGATTGATGCAATCCACACTGGAACCTTTTCTCCAGATGGTGAGAGATCAACGTTCTTCAAACCCCAAACTCATGAGCCTCACCATGAAAACCTGGTTTCCGTGAAAGAGGAGACTGTTGCTGATGACGGTTTTATTTTTATTTCCGACTCTGAGTGCAATGAGCCAATTGATGAGGGTGAACGTTTGACCCATGTGGATGCCCCAACAGCAACTGATGGCGATGCCCTGTTCAATGGTGGCTCGGACTCTGACTCCAGCAGCAGTGAAGCTAGCTCCTCAGATGGTTCGGATGCAGTTGTCATGCAACCCAGGGTGAAGCGGTTCAGGGCGAAAATACCTGACCATGAGAGTTGGTATGTGCATGCAAAGTCAACTCTAGTCCACAGGTTCAATGGTGATGAACACAATGATGTCAAGTTCCTTGTGTGTGGCAAACGTTTGACGGCAGCTTACAGTCCTTGCACTGAAGCTACTGCATGGAACACCCTGTGCAAGTCATGCAATAGAAAGTGACGTGACCAAAACCGGTCGCTTGGCAGATGAGGAGTTAAAATGACGTGGTGCCTTCTGGTTGCAGCCACATTTCAAATTCAGTGGACATGCCTCCACCGTGATGTCTCTTTTGCGCAATGGAGGATGAACTCCTTTATGGCAAACCGCCATGGTGATTTGGTTCAAGATGGGCATGCATTTGAGCATGCTTGAAATGCGATGATTCCTCATCCCAACAAGTGCAGCCTAAATCAGCCACAGGTTCTTTAATGTTCAATTTTTGGAAAGTTTGAATTTACTTTGCTGGTAGGTGCTTCGCCTGTTCCTCCCCCGTCACTCCACTGCCATGGCGTCCATAGTTGATTCAGAGGCTCAATTTGACCTCAGACTGGATCAAGTTAAGGTCCCAGAGCACCTGCAGAGGGCGCTGAAAATTGCAGGAGTGAGCACCATTTCAGCTCTGGCATATGCACACGGCCAGCCAGGCCAGCCCATTGTTGCGGCTGAATTTGAAACCTGGGTCAGGCAACTTGACCCATCTGCCACAGTGGGAGGTGTTGCGGCTTTGAAGAGGCTCTTGTTTGAAAGCCAAACCCAGTTATTGGCGATCTTGAAGGAGCAGGTCATGAACCCTGAGCCTACGGTGGCTAGGAAGGTGCCGCCTGCAGAACGGGAGACAAGATTGGCGAACCTCAGAGCACGGTTGGTGGGTGTCCTGATCGAAGGCCATTCAGAACCTAGCCACTCACTCTTGGATGCCGCAACTCAGTTGTATGACCAAAATGTTTCGAGGTTCATCCCATTAGAGAAGTGCTACAGCCGACTAACTGAGCTCTCCTTCACCAACAAGCCCCAGTCAAAGCTACTCGAGGTGGAGTCGTCCAAGGTGGTCATTCGTGACAAGGATGCTGATTTTGAATCGAGTGTGCAATCATCTTATCAAGCGTTGGAAGCATTCAAGCGCAGGGGCCTGGCACTTGATTTTGCAAACGTGATGTCGTTCACGAGCCATGACAAGTATGTCCAGCTCCTTTTCGCCCACCTCAACAGAGAGCCACCTTCAGGTTACAACAGATGCAGTGTGTCTCAACTGCTCGCCGCGGACCAAGCAGCTTGGTGCACGTTGATTGAGAAGAATGTGAAACCCAGACCTGACGCAAATGGTGTCTTGGCTCTTGACTCAAAGCTTGAAGAGTCGCTCAAATCATATGAGGTTAGCTTCACCCTCCTGCCAATGGTTTCGAAGCCTGCTCCAAAAGCAACGTCCGTGCAGCCACCTCCTTCGACGAGGCCACAGAATGCCTTCCCATCGAAAGGGGGTAAAAAGGGACAAAACAGGTTCCGGCCCTACACAAAGGGAAAAGGAAAATCCAAAACCAAGACTGACTCCAAGATTCCCAGTGAAATCCGAGCTGCAGGAGGAACAGCCTCGACGCCTGATGGCGACCCAATCTGTTTTGACTATTCGCTCAAGAAGTGCAAGGAAATGGTTACAGATGGCCGCTGTCGCAAGGGCTACCACCTGTGTTGCATTTGCTATGGTCCCCATCGCATGCTGGACCACAAGAAGAATTGACTATATGACGTCAATGCCCGAAAAAGAAAGTTTCACCAGTGTACAGATGAGCCTATCGAACAGTTATCGTTTGCAGAGGCCGACAAGACAAGTTTTTCAGACATCAAGCAATCCCCAGCTGCTCCTCACCAAAGGTGTTCAGTACCAGCTCACCCTGATGATGGTCAGGGAAATTCATGCAATTTTTCTCATGCTTCACATAAGCCCATCGATGACAAGCATGACGCAGACACGAAGCCGCCTGAAGGCCTGCTTCCTAGACCACATCATTTGAGAGATCCCTTCATTCTTGAGATTTGTGCAGGTACGGCAAGAGTTACCTCATGCCTTCAAAGCCTAGGACTCTCAAACTCCTTTGGTGTCGACCATAAAAGGCTTAAGAATGCTGGTAGGGTCTTAGTGGCCGACTTGACGACCCCAGAGGGCCAAAGCCTTTGCTGGGAGTGGGTCAAATCACCAAGCTGCGCGGGGGTATTTTGTGCGCCTCCTTGTGGAACATGTAGCAGAGCTAGGGGCATACCCGTAACATTGCCGAATGGTATTAAAGTAGCGGGTCCCCAACCATTAAGGTCTGATTCCATGCCCGATGGTTTACCATACATGAGCTACCTTAACCGGTGCCGAGTGAAATCCGCAAATGCCTTGTACAAGTTTGTTACGCAGATTGCCCAGCACTGCATTGCAAATGGTTTGATCGTGGTCATCGAAAACCCACGGTCATCCTTGTACTGGCGCACTTCATTCTTTTCACCACTCCGGCGACTGCTGCAGTTCACCGCCCATCAAGCGTGTGCCTATGGGTCTGACAGACCGAAATGGACAGTCCTTGCACATAACACCAGCACCCTGGCTGGCGTTTGCAAAACGTGCCCAGGTGTCGGCAAAACTCATAAGCACAAACCTTGGGGTGTTGCTGTCGATGTTGATGACAAAAGAAAATTTTCCACTGCCGAAGAAGCAGCTTACCCGCCGTTGTTGGCCTATACCATGGCATATGCCATCGCACAACAATTGATTCACCAGGGCTGGCAACCGCCACCCGCTGAACTTGCACCACCGGACACATTGTCCTATCATTACCTGCGTGCAATTGTAGGTTCCCAGCCCAAAGCCAGCAAGCTGCCCCCAATGTTGTCTGAGTTTGCCAAGGTTGTTCGAGTCCCGGTTTCCTTGTCTCGCCTTCCAGTCCAAGTCGGCCATGCCTTGTCCCAGCCATTCGAAGCAGTGCCAGCCGGCTCCAAGCTTCTCAAGCGCCCTCCTTTGCGGTTAAATGGGGGTAGTAGTAACCAAGTTGTCCCAAATAACCTGGGTAGCCATAACAATGAGGATAATTCTAACCTGGGTAGCCATAACAATGAGGATGATGCGACTCATGTGGCCCACTTTGGTGTTTATCGCTCGTGTGAAGAGTTTGTGGAGGCTGCGGTGAAGGCTGGACATCCAGTGTCCAGGGCAAACTGCCTCCCACATGTTCTGCAAGAAGCCGTAAATGCCATATCGACTAAATCCGTGTTCCAGTTGGCTAAAGAGCGTCATGCAACCTTGTCGTACTGGCTGGATAGGGCAAGGGCTTTGAGCTCCAGTGAAAAACAACTGCATGACAGCTCTTGGCCGCATCCTCGCCCCAAAGAGGTTGCTCCTATGGAGGGAGATGCTCGTTCATTATGGATACCCTGACATTGAGGTGTTTGATGAAGTTGCCTCCGGGATCCACCTTGCTGGTGCCGCCCCTGCAGTACCCGCATTTGATCCCTGCTTCAAACCCGCCAAGATTTCCACTGAAGAGTTGGCCAGCTCAGCGAAAGCATCCCGCACCTCCTTGCTGTCCACTGTGCGCTCATCCGGTGACGCCGAGATAGACGCTACGGTATACGAAAAGACCGTTGAGGAATTGAATTGTGGTTGGTTGGCTGGCCCGTTTGAAGTGTCATGTTTGCCAGACGAAGTTGTGGTCAGCAGGCGCTTTGGCATCCGACAAAACTCAGGTGACACCTCGAAAATAAGGCTGATTGACGACTTTTCGGCCTCTGGAGTAAATGACACAGTACAGGTTGAGAATGCGACCAAGCTGCACACCTTGGACATTGCAGCTGCTCTTTGCCTTGAACTTTTGAGAGTGCCTGGGAATGATGCGTGGCTGGGAAAGACCTTTGACCTCGCGTCGGCATACCGACAACTGGGTGTGGCGCCTGGCTCTTATTGGGTTTCGTATATAGCGGTGTATGACCCCAGTACCAGGTCACCCCGCATCTTTGCAATGCGGGCGCTCCCCTTTGGAGCAAGCAGGTCAGTTTATGGGTTCCTGCGTGTGGCGCACTCCCTGTGGTGGTTGGGATGCAAAGCTTTGAAATTGGCCTGGAGTAATTTCTTCGATGACTTCATAACGTTTGCACGTTGTCAAGAGGCGGAGATGGTTTCCGTTGTGACCTTGCAGTTTTTCAAGCTCTTGGGCTGGGGTGTGTCTTTGGGAGAAAAAGACCTCCCTTTTGCAGACCGCTTCAAGGCCCTTGGAATAGAGATCGACTGTACCAAGTGGCCGGAGGGCAAGGTTGCCTTTTCCAACACTGAGAAGCGGGTCACTGAACTCCTAGCAACCATCGATGAAATACTAGCCACCAAGAGCTTGAGCAAACAAGCCGCCTTGGTCTTGCGTGGCAGGATGCAGTTTGCGAAAGCTCAACTTTGGGGTAGATCTGCTAACCTGTGCCTGAGTGCCATCACTTCACATGCCTTTAGTCCGGATGGCGATGCCCTCAGCGAACGCACCCTGAACTTCTTGCAGGTTTTCAGATGCCACCTTGTGCGAGCCCAACCCCGGGTAATATCAGCTGATTGGAGTGCTCCTCTCTTCCTTTTCACTGATGCTTCCTTCTCGCCTGAAGTTGAGGATTGGCCGGCCGGCCTTGGCGGGGTGCTAGTTGATTCCCAAGGGGTGCAGGTGTCGGCCTTCTCCTACAAACTTGCCAGTAAGGACTTGGAGGCACTGGGTTTCCCCCAGAAGAAGACCGTCATCTTTGAAGCCGAGCTGCTTGCTCTTTTGGTCTCAATTATGTTGTGGAAGAAATTCCTGAGGGGTCGGCCATGTGTTGCCTACATTGACAACAACTCGACAAGAGATGTCAGTATCAGTGGAACTGCTCGCACATTTCCTGGCGATAGCTTGGTAGGGAAGCTGCTCGAAGTTGAGGATGCCGCTGGAATGATTTCCTGGTTTGCCAGGGTCCCCTCCCAGAGCAACATTGCTGATGCACCCTCACGGGGATCCTTGAAGGGGTTAACAGTGAACCCATTGTCACCGCACTTGGTAGGCCTTGTTGTTGCTAAGTGTTTAGATAACCTGTAACCAAATTCGGATAAGAGGGGGTTTGACTCAGCGATGTGTATGACGTATGTGGCACCGTCAAGCTGGTGCAAGTGCTTGGCGTTGGTGCCACCCTCTGAACCATGCAAAGCCTGAATGAACGGATCAACCCATGAGATCCAATGGACATGCAATGGATGGCTGCTGAAGGTTTTTCAAAGTTTGGCCAATGAGGCCTGTACCTGGACAACTCCCATCGTTGTCAATGGAAAAAGAGGGCTGCGCGTTCGTTCAGATGTCAGTTGTTTGATGCACGGCAGTTTTCATTTTTGGTGTTTGTCGGTTTTCGCACTTTCAAGTTTCCATATTGTAACAAGGAGGTATTGACTGGTTGGCGCCGTAAGCTGGACTTTAAGCTTACGGTCAACGCGTTGATAGTGCATTAAAGTACAGCTGAAGAAAAGTTTGTCAACAAACTTTTAGCCTACCAGCTTCGCCTTTGTCCAATGCAAACCTCGCGGCCCTGCCTAGATCACGAGAGCAAGATAAACACCTGTGCGAAACCTTAAGAAGAATCCAACTGGATAATGCTGTAACTCAATGGTTACCCCAACCCCTAAGCGCAACCGCGCAACATCGACTGTAAAAGAATGTAGATGCCCGGCTCTTGGATATCGCACCTCGTATCCAAACCGTGTATTGCCAAACAACTTGCTGAAGCTTGAGTGTTTCAACCAAACTTGTCTTGCCAGTTTGTTTGAGTTCACCATTTCTTTCCATAACATGTGTACCTCTTCGGTTGGCTGTGGGAAAGCATGTGAACTTATTTATCGAGTTGCCTTTTTTCCTCAAGGGAATTTTCGAGTCCCACCACTCCCACCCGGGATTTTTACACCGCTGATGCAACAGCCCAACATAGTGGATTTTGCGGTTGCGACCTCCATCGGTCTGATGTTTTTCCAAGGGTTGGAGACTGACACCAGAGTGCGCCAGTTCGAAGACATAGCTGCAGCATGCCTTGCCCTCCTACAGTTTCTCGGGAAGCCACCATACCTTAAGAGCGTGTTCGACGTCTGGGTGACGTCTACTGCAGCGTTGGCAGCTCTTGAAAGAGCATTATTCCCCAATGATCCAGTACAGACTCCTGGCCACTTGGCCCTACCTCCCGGTTGGCGGCCACTGTCAGCAGTATGCGACCCAGAGTTCCGTGTTCACCAGGCTCTCCTCCAACGTGGTCGAACCAATTTGGAAAACTTCCGACAATGGTTCCGAGAGAGTTACGACGTGTATTTACACGCCGAAACGTTGTCGATGCTCGAAGACGCATTGCTAATCTTCGAGGCTGCTGAACACTTCCTTGCCCTGGGTCACGAACCTGTACTGGATCCACCACCTGCTGATTCGACTGGAGGAAATGGTTCCACTCGTACTCCAGTCTTGCCACGGCGGATGCCACACCGTGACCCATGGAATCAGCCGGGGGTTTGACTCAGCGATGTGTATGACGTATGTGGCACCGTCAAGCTGGTGCAAGTGCTTGGCGTTGGTGCCACCCTCTGAACCATGCAAAGCCTGAATGAACGGATCAACCCATGAGATCCAATGGACATGCAATGGATGGCTGCTGAAGGTTTTTCAAAGTTTGGCCAATGAGGCCTGTACCTGGACAACTCCCATCGTTGTCAATGGAAAAAGAGGGCTGCGCGTTCGTTCAGATGTCAGTTGTTTGATGCACGGCAGTTTTCATTTTTGGTGTTTGTCGGTTTTCGCACTTTCAAGTTTCCATATTGTAACAAGGAGGTATTGACTGGTTGGCGCCGTAAGCTGGACTTTAAGCATCCTTTTTTTTTGCTCCATTGCGTAAGCTGCTGAACTTTACCGCACACCAAGCCTGTGCATATGGGTCAGAACGCCCCAAGTGGACCGCTCTTGCTCACAATACAGCTTCATTGGCTGAACTGTGCAAGTGTTGCCCTGGTGAGTCCAAACAGCATAAACATAAGCCTTGGGGTATGGTATCTGGCCCGGATGGGCGGAAGAAATTCTCCACAGCAGAGGAGACAGCTTACCCTATGCCACTTGCTTATGCAATTGCCTTTCACCTGGCCCAAGAGCTCATATCCAGAGGCTGGCAGCCTCCAGCAATCGAGTTTTCAGCACCAGAAACTGTTTCATATCAACACCTGCGTGCCATTGTTGGCCAGCAACCAAAGGCCACCAAGATACCGCCTTTGCTTTCTGAATTTTCACATGTTGTCGCCATTGCAGCCGACACAAGCCAAGAGCCCCCAGTTTTGCCGGGGCAGCAACTGAAATCAGAATGGCATGGGATCCCCCCTGGCTCCCGCCTGCTCACTAGGCCACCACTCCGGTTAAAAGGGGGTAATAACTTGGTTGGGGATAATTTAACTTTTCCTAAGAATAATAAATGCCAAAGCGAGTCCCAGACCCTTTACTTTGGTGTTTATAGAACTTGCGAGCAATTTGTCAACGATGCTGTGGCAGCCGGCCACCCTGTTGGCAAGTCGTCAAAGCTCCCGAGTGCATTGCAAGAAGCTGTTGACTTTGTAGCCTCCCACTCCATCTTCGAGGTTGCCAAACATCGCCATGAGACCTTAGCTCGCTGGCTGTCCAGAGCGAAAGCGTTAAATGGTGAAGAGGTAGTCTTTCACAAGGGACTCCCTCAGTCCCTCCAAAGCATTCTGTCGCCGAAGCGCCTTCTTCTGTGGAAAGAGATGTTGGAGTTTTATTGCTATCCAGACCTTGCTGTGTTTGATGAGGTTGTCAATGGCACCCAATTAGCTGGTGCCGCGCCTGTGGTCCCCACATTTGAGCCTTGCTTTAAGCCTGCAAAAATCACTCTGAAGGAGTTAGCAAGTTCAGCCCGTGCGTCCCGAAGTTCCATGCTTGCGTCTATTAGATCCTCAGGTGACCATGAGATAGACCAAACTGTTATGCAGAAAACTTTGGAAGAACTGGAATGTGGCTGGCTAGAAGGGCCGATACCAATAAGTGAGCTCCCTGCGGACGCAGTGGTCAGTCGCCGTTTCGGTATAAGGCAGTCCTCTGGCGACGTTTTGAAGATCCGACTCATCGATGATTTTTCAGCTTCTGGGGTTAATGACACGGTCCAGGTAGAGAGTGCGACAAAGCTACACACCTTGGATGTAGCTGCTGCCTTGTGCATGGAGCTCCTGAAGGTCTCCCCTGGAGAACAGTGGCTTGGCAAGACCATCGACCTCTCCTCGGCCTATAGGCAACTAGGTATTTCGCCATGCTCAAAGTGGGTTTCCTATGTTGCGGTCTTCGACCCTGAGTCGAAGGGCCCCAAAGTGTTTGCTATGCGAGCACTGCCATTCGGTGCCAGCAACTCAGTTTATAGTTTCCTTCGTGTGGCCCACTCCCTCTGGTGGCTAGGATGCAAAGCCCTTTATTTAACCTGGAGCAATTTCTTTGACGACTTCATCACCCTAGCAAGAGCTGGTGAGACGGAGTTGGTCTCCATAGTTGCGCAGCAGTTCTTCAAACTCTTAGGGTGGGCAATCTCTTTGGGTGACAAGGACCAGCCCTTTGACGAAAAATTCAAAGCTCTGGGAGTTGAAATCGATTGCTCCAGGTGGCACGAAGGAGTGGTATCCTTTGCTAACACCAAGAAACGAGTCGATGAGCTGGTTGCGTTCATCGAGAAAGTCTTGGAGGCCAACAACATGAGTGTACAAACCGCGCTTGTGCTACAGGGCCGAATGCAGTTCGCAAAAGCACAAATTTGGGGACGGGCAGCAAAGCTTTGCCTGAATGCTGTCACGTCACACGCATACCGGTGTCAGAGTGACAACCTGGATGACCACACGTGTGATTGCTTGAAAGCCTTCCGAAATTGCCTCCTAAACTCTAGGCCAAGGGAGATAACTCCCTTGTGGGATGTTGCCTTTTTCGTTTTCACTGATGCCTCCTTCAGCCCATGCGATACTGAGTGGCCCTGCGGCCTAGGTGGTGTTCTTGTTGACAATAAAGGTAAGCAGCTCTCATCCTTTTCAATTTCGCTCCTTCCCACGGAGATACTAGCCTTAGGATACCCTGAAAAGAGCACCGTTATCTTTGAGGCTGAGCTTCTTGCATTGTTGGTTGCGTTGATAGTTTGGAGAAAGCAGTTGCGCAACCGCCCTTGTGTTGCTTACATCGATAACAACTCCACAAGAGATGTCAGCATCAGTGGCTCTGCTCGCACTGAGCCTGGAAGGTCTCTAGTCAGTCAGCTCTTGGAAGCGGAAGACACCGGTGGTATCCTTGCCTGGTATACGCGCGTGCCTTCCCATAGCAATGTTGCCGATGCCCCATCTCGAGGTAAGCAAGATGGGATTCATGTGAAACCCCTTTCGCCAGACCTCATTCGAATTGTCATTGAGAAGTGTTTGGGCAAATTGCCAGAACCGGTTAAAGGTGGGGTGTGAAAATGCAAGCCTGCACGCGATGCCACGTGTGCTCCTGCTTTGGTTTGGAAAAGAACAGCATGGCAGTTTTTGGATGGATGGAACGGCCAACCGGCCTTATGTTTTTCAAAATGGATGAGTGAAGTTGTGTGGCAATGAGATGCCTAGCAACGCGACTTGACCACGCCCAAAGTCGTCACCACAGAAAAAAAGGAGTGTGCGGGTTTTTCGGCATCCATCAGCGTTCACAGATGTTTGGCAGTTTTATTTCTTGTTTGCTTTTGAACACGTGTTTTTGTGTTCTCCGTATCTCGGAAGTATTTTGCTTGTCATGTCATTTTTGCGTGGCGGCTGGAACGTTGATTTAAGCAAACTGTCAACCTGTTGATAGTGCCTTAAATCAAAAGTGTAAGTTGAAAATTTATGTAAATTTTCAAAGCCCCGCAAACCTCAACCTGGGGTTCCTTGCAACTGCATCTTAACCTGCGCTCACAACACCTTGAAACCAAAAAAGAAAAACAGCAGTGTTTCCAACACACTCGCCAAAAATTATATGCCCGGCTCTTGAAACAAACCTGTTTCAAACCGTGTAGTGCAAACCAAAGGTTTTGTTTTCAGTGCTGCTTTCTCGTGACGTCACTTTTCAGCATGTGCAGTATGGTTCCGTTGGATACAGTCATTTGATGTGCCATTTTTGGTTTCAAGAAATGTTTTCAACTCAAGGTGACAAATTTTGTCCCACCCCGTTGCACTCCCACCCTTTTGAGTTGAAATTTCGTTTCTCCTGAGTCACTGTTCAAGCACTCGGCACTCGACACCCTGGTTTCCATTTGCCGCATCCCATAGATGCAGACACCTGACATCGTGAACTTCACTGTCATGGCGACTGTCGGCGTTGCATTTTTGCAACAACAGCTCAGCGACCATACCGCGAGCCGTGTCCGGCAGTTCGAGCAAATAGTTGCCGCCTGTGCTGCGGTGCTGCAATTTCTCGGGCGTCCCAAGTACCTGGACTCCCTTTTCCAATTGTGGAGCGGGCTGACACATTCGTTGATTTTAATGGAAGCCTTGATCTTTCCGGAGCAACCCGTGCAGACGAGCTCGCAACTGGCACTCCCGCGTGTGAAAATGCAAGCCTGCACGCGATGCCACGTGTGCTCCTGCTTTGGTTTGGAAAAGAACAGCATGGCAGTTTTTGGATGGATGGAACGGCCAACCGGCCTTATGTTTTTCAAAATGGATGAGTGAAGTTGTGTGGCAATGAGATGCCTAGCAACGCGACTTGACCACGCCCAAAGTCGTCACCACAGAAAAAAAGGAGTGTGCGGGTTTTTCGGCATCCATCAGCGTTCACAGATGTTTGGCAGTTTTATTTCTTGTTTGCTTTTGAACACGTGTTTTTGTGTTCTCCGTATCTCGGAAGTATTTTGCTTGTCATGTCATTTTGCGTGGCGGCTGGAACGTTGATTTAATCCAAACTGGAACAGACAGTTTGTGCAGAAACCAAATGCATGCAAGAAGCATGGACCAATACGTGCGCAATTTCCGCAGGCTTTGTGGTTACAAAAGCTGTTTTTAAGTTCAAGTTCTTACATTTAGAACGCCATACTCACTCAATACTCAATACCGCCATATATTCATGCAGCGACTCACTTTAGTGATACGCCTTTATCTTAAACTGGTTCATTGGCAGGGAGCTGCCGACCTCATGTCCCTCTCTTGCGTTCGTGTCTCTGTTGTTCACCTCTCTTGTGTCTCACCTTTGCGACCTTATCTTGCGCGGTCTGTCTCCCTGCGGTTGTTTCTTGTCTTGCGTGACGGAGTGAACAAACGGTGAGTTTCAAGAGAAAGGTAAAACAACGTTTGAAACGAAAACTGGTTTTTGTTATTCCTGTAGTGGAATCAAACCTGTTTTTCTTTTGTGGAGATTACATGTTTTCGTGGATGCGTCGAATCATGTTTCTTTATTCCACTTTTTCATTTCAAGGGAGGGTGGGTGGGACAACGTTCTCACCGCCTGGAGGTTTTGAAACGGGGTGGTCATGAGGGCCATCCTCTTTCTCATTTGTTTGTGCGGTGAGGCGTTTAGTGCCATGGAAATTTTCCTCATGGCTGAAAGCTACAGGCTGGGAGTCAAGAGATCTTCGATCATTTTACCATGGGAAAGGACGGCAATGCAGCCTGTTTTTGGAAAGCGACAGAGGCTGATACAAGCCCCAAGGTTTGTTCCTTTGCCCAGTGATTGCGAACCTTTGGCAACCTTTGACGAGAAAGAGGTGGCAGGAAAGGTATCATGGTCGAGGGTCGCTTCAGTGATTCCCTGGCCAGTGACTCAGGAGAGGGCTCTGGCAAGAGCCTTGGAAAACTGGAGGATCATCGTGGTCGACAATTTGGAAGCTTCAATTTTGGGTCGACAGATCAGAAGCATCCTTGATGGCACTGTGAATGACATGACAGTTGAGCAAGTCATTCGTGACTCCTTTGCTGGAAAATCGGTTTCAACGCTGCGCTCCAGATCGTCTTCGATCATGGCTTTTGCAAGGTGGAAGAAAGCAATGGATGATGATGCAAAAATTTTTCCACTGTCTGAAGAGCAGGCCTACAGATATATCTTGAAACTGCGTCAGCTGAATGCCCCGAAAACCAAGCCTACAAGATTTTTGGAGAGCCTGACATTTGCTTTCCATATGATTGGAGCTGACGTGGGGCAATCTCTGCATTCACCAAGACTCAAAGGAGCCGTCATCTCACCGATGGTGCCGCCGAAGAAGAAGGTGCCTTTGGAGGCATGGCAAGTGGCAGCTTTTGAGAATATTGCTATGCATGGCAGTGGTCAAGAAGCTGTTTTTGCTGGTTATGTTTGCATGACTTTGCATGCGAGACTGAGATGGTCGGATGGACAGTATTGCCAATATGAACCATACACGGACTTGCACAATGGTACAGGTTTTTCGGAAGGTGAGCTTTATCATCACAAGACTGCAGGGAGGCAGAAACAATCCAGGCGCCTGCTTCCCATGGCCTGCTGTCTGCCGGGGCCACTATTTGGATCAGAGAGATATTAGCCAAACTCAGGCCTTCGTGCGATATCTCTGAGATTGCAACGCACTCACTGAAGTCTACAGTGTTGAGCTGGATGGCAAAGTGCAGCTGTAGGGAAGACCTTCGACGTTTGGCTGGCTACCACGTGGATCCAGGGTCAAAGTCAGCGTTGGAGTATTCTCGCGATGCTCAAGCTCCGGTTTTGCATGCAATCGAAGGGATCATGCTCATCATCAAGGAGAACATCTTTGATCCTGATGTTTCTAGGGCGCGACGTTGGAAGATCCCGCATGTTCGGAGCCTGCAAGATGCGATGATCTATTTGTCACGGCAGCAACATGTTCCAGACGGTGCTGTGTCTGAAGGGTATGAGCCTGAGTCCCCAGTTGAGGACATGTGGACACTTGTAGGCTCTGATGGTGAGATTTCTCTGTCTAGCGTGAGTGAGGGCAGTCATGAGCTTTTTGAGACCGGATGTCAGACGTCTGACGAAGATAGGGATGCAGAGTTTGCTGCACCAATCGTCGGGGCCTCAATGGCGAATGAACTGCATTACTCAGTAGGAGACATTGAAATTTACAAGCATGTCAAGAGTGGTTGCTGTCATGTTGCAAAGAAGTCACAAGTCGATGAGGACGATGGTGACCCTATAATTTTAAGATGCGGCAAGATTGCAACCAGAAATTTTGAACATGTTGATGATGTCGCCAATTTCATGCCATATAAGTGTAGCAGATGTTTTTCCGGAGTGGCAAGCTGAGACTGCAGTGTGTTTTTTTTCTTGACTGATTTTCGTGTTTGACCAGGGTGATGTGAGCCACCACAACACAGAATGTCAGGAACCAAGCAACCGTGAGATCGTGTTAGCTCACCGCTCACCAAATGTTGCAGCCTCCGACACGCACTCCTTTTTCATGTGCCATAAGGGAGAAAAGGAGTGCACTCAAATCCAAGGCAACAAACATTCAGATGTGTACAGCCATATGCTCATTTCAGTTGTTTACTTGTTTCGCAGTGATGTCCTGTCTTGTGCATTGCACCTGTGACGGAAGTGGCCACGGGATGCTGTTAGCAGCGACCTTTGCAGATTTGCGTTTGGATCTCAGTTCAAACGGCAGGGACATCACTAGGTTGTTTTGCCACTCAAATTCATTTCTTCTGTCAGACGTTGACTTTGACTTACTGCACAGTTTGCATGTGTTTTGTTGCCACGCAAGTCAATTGTTCTTACGTGATTTGTAACGTCGATGGCGACGACCTATGAGCGTGAGGTGCTCCGGCCTTAGACATGCAGCAGTGTCACAGAAGTCAAGATCATTTGAGGTGGACAATTTTTCATATCGTCAAATGTTTTTTAGTTATTGCACATGTCTTTGTCAGCAGTGCGTTTGCTTGCAGAACAGATGAACCAGCACTGCAGTGTGTATGGAACCTAGCGTCTGGCCGTGTGAGCACAGCTTGGAACGACACTGACCAAAGAAACTTGCATTTCATCTTTTTGAATTGTGTTTTTGACTGCCAACAAGTGATTTCTTTTTGTGCGTCTTTTCCAAGTTCAAAGGGCTCTTGATTTGTAATTGCGTGAATTACCTGGAGCGTGAGCGGCAAAAGTGCTTGAGCCTTACTTGGAAAGCCGGAAGCGGTTGGACCTGTATCACTTATCCTTGTTGCAGATTGTAGTCTCAATTTGTGCATGAGTGCACTTTGAACATGTGCGGAAGATTGCATTGATGTCCTTCGTTGATACTACCTTCAACCAATCATTTTTTTGAACATGTTGTCGAATCGGTTCCAGCAAGCCGCAGTGAAAGCACTGTGAGAGGAAACCCAACGGTGACAGTACTTATTTGTCAGAAAGTTTTGACAGCATTGGCTATTGAATTTCACCGTCAATTGTTTATCTTTTTTTTCTTTCTTGTGGAAAGCCACAATGTCGCTGGTAGACAGCAATGCGGTTTTCGAGAGCAGGGCATTGGCAATTGGCATCCCTCAGCCGACCATTAATGCCTTGGCTACGCGTGGTTGGGTTACGCATGCCAGGTTTGCATTTGCAGTGGCAACCAACCCGGCAGCTGGAGATGATCAAAACTTCAGTGACGGAGTTCTGGTGCCCATTTTGGGAAATGAAGGGCATGTCGATGCACCCAAGTTGCGACGGCTCTTCTATGAGAGCCACACCTTGACATCGGCGGACCTACGCCGTAAAGTGGAAGCCAATGAACAGGAGGCTCCAAGGAAGCTACCTCCTCCAGAGATAGCACAACGGCTTGAAGCACTGCAAGCCAGGATCCGACCATTGGTCATACAGAATGTCTTGGAGCCCTCCCATCAACTTATCAATGCTATTGTGCAGTGCGTGGAGGACGGAAGGGTTCGATACATAGAGTGGGCGAAGTGCGCATCAAGGTCCCAGGAGGTCAACAACATCCGTGAGGACTCAGACCTGAAGATTTGGAAAACGGATGCCTCTGGAGTGGTCAGGGCAATTTCCAAGGAGCCCAACCTGCAAGCAACTCTCACTACCGAGCTTGATGTGCACAATGCACTTCGCAGACGAGGTGTTGCATACGAGATTGCTCAGGCCATGTCTTTTGAGGTCCATGAAGCTCTTCTGAATTTTTACTTCTACGAGCTGAAAAAGGATCCTTTGGAAGGTTTTTCACAGGTGACTCTGGCTCAAGTGGCTGCGGCAGATCGTGAGCTACATGTGCGACTTGCCGAGCTGACAAGAGGTGGTCTTCATCCAGGCCCTGGCGGCGAACTCCCGTTGAACGACCATGTCAACGCCTTGATACAGGGCCCAGAGTTGAAGTGGATGTTAATGCCACTCCCAAAGCGCCAGGCCCTGAAGGTTGCGCCTGCCGATCATACGGCGTCAGCTGCAGCAGGGGATACAGATACAAAAAGGACAAGGAACGACAACAACAAGAAGTCGAAAGCAGAGGCCGCAAGATGCTGAACCTCTTTGAAAAAGATGGTTGCCTTATTGGATAGCTACCTTGTAATTTGTTTGCACATGGTAATGTGCAAACTTGTACAACGCCCGTGTGCGCTCTCACTCCTCCGCGTGGGTTTTGCGTGTTGCATCCCGCGTTCTCCACGCGTGTTTTTACTGTAGTGTTTTATGTTTGGGGTAGCTCTTGCCAGTGTTGCAAAACAACCTCGTTGAAACCTTGTTGCAAACTCCAACAGTTGTGTGTCTTGTCATTTCACTTGACTGTTTAATGTTTTTATTCACTGTGAATTTTCCTGATCCTGTTTTTCACTTTCAGTTGTGAAATCTTAAATCTGAATTTCAACTGATGTCAGTCTCAGTTGTTCTCTCTGTGGATCATCTTAATTCATTTCACGTCCGTGACTTTCCATTCAAGGTGTGGGTGGGAGGGTCCTCAATTTTTAGCGAGGAAACAAAACAATTTTTAGCGAGGAAACAAAACAGCTGTGGGGTTGTGGCCATGGTTTTTCGATGATCGGCTCTTTCGGATTCATTTTGGTTGCTTTGGTGTTCATACTTTGGCATACATTCCCGGCCGAATACTCGAGCCATTGTCGATGGTCTGAACCTCTGTCACGACCTACAGTGATGTCTTCAGAGAATTTTGATTTTCAACGTGTTTGGTCAGAATGTCCAGCTGCCAGCACAGTTCAGATGCCATGGGAAAGACCTTTTTGGAAATCATTTTTTGAGGGTTCAGTTTTGCCACAGCGTCGTGAATGGAAGGCCACCATTCCCCCTGCTTTCGTTCAGTGTGCCCTGGACGTCGAGCCTCAACCTGCGAAGAAGGCCAAAACAGTTCAACCAGTGTCATGGCATCATGTTGTCAAATCCAGTGCAGACGTTTCATGGCAAGACAAACGTGAGGCTGATTTTCAGGTATCGCTTAGAAGATGGCTTGATGTGTTGATAGGGCTTCCAAGTTCCATCACAGTGGTGGAGCAACTTGAACAGTGCAGTTCCACGACAGGGCAACTGCGCATGCTAAGGGACATCCTTGGCAAGAAGAGCCCTGCAACAATGCGGAAAAGGGTCAATTCTTTCCTTCGTTTTGTGCACTTTTTGGAAACAAATGCAATCATTTTTCCTGGATCTGAAAGTGATTTTTACAACTTCCTTGACGGAGAACGAGTGGCTGGAGCCCCGGCGTCTCGGAGTCAGAGTGTCATTCAAGCGATGCTTTTTGCACAACATGTCATAGGCATTCCACAGTTGGAACCGTTGACGTCTTCAAGGAGATGCCTTGGGATTTCAAACTTTCATGCAGGTGGCCCCAAACGACAGGCAGACCCTTTCAGATTGAAGGACTTGTTGGCTTTTCATGCAGTCTTGATGGATTCAGAGCAGGATCTCTGGAACAGGCTAATGGCAGGCATGATATTGCTGGCAGTTTACAGTCGAAGTAGGTGGTCAGACCTCCAGCAGGCTGAGTCGTGTCTTCTTGATGCTGATGACTATGGTGTGCTTTCATACATTGAACTACGCATCTCAGACCATAAGACCAAGTTTGCTGCGGCTTTCAAAAATTGTTTTCTGCATGCATGTGCCCCGGCATTGGGAGTCTCAGACGACCCATGGATTGAGGAATGGGTAAGTGTGCGCAAGGCCATAGGCATTGACTTCGAGAAAGGTCACCCTACAATGCCAGCACCACAAGCAGATGGCAAGCCTGGCACTCGGCCCTTGAGTAGTGAAGAGATGAAACATTGGACGCATCTTTTGCTGAATGACATGCAGATCGATTTCAGTGACAGAAGAATCACATCACATAGTTGCAAGTGCACGTTGTTGTCCTGGGCATCCAAACGAGGGTTGCCATGGGAAGACCGCATGATCTTGGGTGGTCACACCATGGCATTCAAATCTGCACTGGTTTACAGCAGAGACAGTCTTGGCAGACCGCTGCGAATGCTGGAGCGGTTACTTATGGAGGTGCGATGCCATGCATTTGTTCCTGACGCCAACAGAAGTGGTCGTTTTCCTGGCAGAAGAGTGAGCTTTGATGATTTCAGTGGTTTTGATGAAATGGAGCGAGGGATTTTTGAAGATGCAATTGACAGCATTGGCGTCCCTGACAACTCGAGCGTTGAGAAAGGCCTGGGGCCCGGTGCAACTGCTGACAAAGACTCATGCAAAGTGGAAACAGATTCCACCTCTTGGGTCGAACTGTCAGACAATCCTGTGGTGGACTTGGTGTCCAGCTCCGACTCTGACCGCAGCTCGGTGCACACCACCTCTTCGAGCAGCGATGAGGAGGGCGCGCAACACAGTGGAGCCAGAAGGCCTGTTAGGCCACCAAGTGTGCCCAAGACGCTGAAGTTGGTGCAGCACAGGAAATGGAAGACCTTGCATTTGATGGAGATGCAGAATGAGCGCATACTTTTGTGTGGACGGCTTGCGGAGGAAGAACGTTACACCCGCATTCATGAGTCCAGGTTTGACACTCCCTGTTGCCACCCGTGTTGGAGACGTATGGAAGAATATAGGTAGATGTGCTGACCCCGAGAGCTGCCAAAAATGAGCGCAGTCTTGAGCGCAGCCAAACATGTGGCTTTTCCAGGGAATTCATGCAGATGCATCCCATGATCAAATGAGAATCCATTGCATGTCATGTAATGCTCAATCAACAGTGTTTTTCTCGGTACGGTAGTGCCTGTTTTTTCTCCTTTGCTGATGGGACTTCATGTTGCACACATCCCATCAAACGGCAAACGTGACAAACGGACAGCCTGAGCCAGTTGTCATTTGATCACATCATGTCAATGATTTGAAACCCATGCCGCATTGATCTTTTTACAGTGGCCAGTGCCACCATGCACGACTCATTTGGCCAATCGTCTTTCGTGGCATGATCGGCTTGAGCTGGTGTGCGCCAAACTCAGAATGCAAGCATCAATGAACGAAGTTTTTCATCCCAAAGATTTTTTCCAGGTCGCATGAGTTTTAATTTTTGGACAGTCGATTTTTTTTTTGACAGGTTGGCCCGTTTTCCTGTAAACAGCGGGAGCATAATTTCAGATCGCTTCATCAGTTGCATTCCTCGGAAATTCTATGAGTTTGATTTGACAGGACGTGCAAGACATCAAAACTTTTATTTCAGTTTATTTCTCAGCCGGTTAGTGCCGAAGTGGCCCGATTCGTCAGCGATGTCACTCATAGATTCGGAAGCGGCATTCGAGAAAAGATGCCACGAGTTGTTGGATGGCTTGTATGATTTGATGACAAATTTACAGATCAATACTTTCTCTGCCCTGGCCTTCGCAGTGGGTACTCCTCAACAGGATGTTGCTGACCAGGAGATGCAGCGCTTCTGTGACAGAGTGGTCATGGGGCCAGCCTCTCTGGCCGAAGTTTCAGTGATCAAGCGATTGCACTTCGAGTCGCAAACATTGGTCATGGCAGACGTCAGACGCCAGGCCGTCACTGGAGACACTACTGAGCCATCGAAGTCACTGCCGTTCATCGAAAAGCGGAGACGGCTCGAAGCGCAGCAGCTGCGCATTACAGGATTGTCCCACATGCACGAGCAGAAGGCGAGCCACGCCCTCATTGACTTGTGCTTCCACATTGTGGAGACGGGAGCATTGGTATATGTGGCTCCATCAAGGTACACAACACGTGATGCCGAGATTCAGAATGAGGCCAAGAACAAGCAAAAGCAGCTGTTGACGCTGGAACAGGGGTCCATCAAAACCGTCTCAAGTGATGGACTCAGCACAGTTGACATTGGCACTGAAATGAAATTGATGTACGCGCTGCAGCGGCGTGGACTGGCGTTTGATCTGGTGGGGCTCATGTCTTGGGACGCCCACATGGAGTGGGTCAACCGCCTGTTTAGGGCCATGATGCATGAAGCTCCAGCAAACTTCAATGCAGTCAACTTGCAGCAGCTTGTCAAGGCCGACCAGGAGATGTTTACGCTGATAGCATCAGAGTACGATGGCCCGCTGAAAGCTCAGGCAATCAATGGAGGCCCTCCCTTGGACGCTCAGGTGCGAATGTACATGAATGACCCAAGGATCACAATGCACTTGGTGGCAACTCCCAGGGTCGAGAAACGAGCTGCACCACCTAGCAGCCCCGGCGCTCCAAGGCAGCCTCCAACCAAGAGACCAAGACAAGATGCGAAGCCTACAGCTCAGGTCCCATCAGAGCTCCAAGGGCTTCACAGCAAGACGGCCGACAACAAGCCGTTGTGTTGGAACTACAATCTGCCCAAGAACTGTAGCAATGCCACAAAGAAAGGTCGTTGTCGCTTCGGCTACCACTCATGTATGAAGTGCCTGAAGCCAGGGCATGGAGCCCACAAGTGCCACTCAGCTTGACTACTTAGTCAGCCTCCTGCGAGCCCATCTGTCAGTGATACAGGCAAACCTGTGGACACCAATGCACCGAAGCGTGCAAGCTTGGAAGAGGGGCCCAGCAGCTTGGCTACAGCAGTGACCGAGGGGTCATGCGCTGGTGTTACAAATTCGCGTTGCATTGTGCTTGAGATTTTTGCAGGAAGCTGCAGACTATCAAAGGCTTGTCGGGGACTGGGGCTTGAAGCAGTTGCAGTGGACCACACAAGTCAAAGGTCAGAAAATTTTCCAATTTTTCAGGCTGATCTCACGAATGATGAAGACGTGAGACGCGTCATTGAGTACATCGATGTGGAGGCTGGCAATCTCCTCCACGCGCATTTTGCGCCAGCATGCGGCACAGCATCTCGGGCGCGTGGGCGCCCAATACCTGGAGAGGATCCCTCGAAAGGACCACAACCTTTGAGGTCGGAGGCATATCCGAATGGCCTACCTGATTTGCCACCCAGTCAACAGGAGCGCGTTGACAAAGCAAACAAATGCTATGCAGCCACAGCCATCCTGGTGCGGCATCTCATTGCGTTGGGGGTGTCCGTGAGCATCGAAAACCCCAAGAACTCTTTCTTCTGGCTTTGCACTCCCATCAAGGAGCTATTAGAGGATTTCCAATGTTTGCATTTTTCATATTTTGATCATTGCATGCATGGTGGCAAAAGGGACAAGCGCACAGCCTGGTGGAGCTGGAACCCTCGTCGGCCGTCCGATGATTTGTTTTCTTCTTTGCAACTGGATTGCAACAAGTCGCATGCTCACGCCCCTTGGAGACCATACAAGGATGCAAAGGGGCAAACCATTTTTCCCACTGCTGAAGAGGCTGCATATCCACAGTTGCTTTGCGATCGAATTGCATCCATTTTGAAATCGGAAGCGGAATCTTTTGGATTTGTTTTCTTTGATGATTTGCACGGACAGCTGAAGGAGGTTCATAATGCAGCAGCCAGGCAACTGTTCACCACTCAACCTCGTGGACAAAAGTTGCGACCACTTGTTTCAGAATACGGTTACTATGTGCCCCTTCTTGCCAAGGTGGATGACGAAAATTCTATTTCGAAATTTTTGACAGAGCTTCCCAAAGGAGCCAAAGTTTGTCATCGTAAAGTTTTTCCGGGGGGTGTGCTCAGAGATGGCATTTTGAAGAAGCACGCTGACGTGCGTTTTTCAGACAGCTGGTCGGAGCAAGAACCTTGCGAGCTTTTACACTTTGGGGTTCCCAGGGAACCCGCAGATTTTCTCAAGGAGGCCGTTGAAAAAGGCCACCCCAGGGACATTATAGCCCAAGTACCACCCATGGTCAGGCCTGCACTGGAAAGCCTGATCAGGGGAAATTTGGCTGAACGTTTTCAGAAGCGCGCAAATTTCATGAAGAGGTGGTTGCGCAGGTCCTTGGAGTTGCATGAGGAGGAAAAAGCTCTTCATGAAGGGTTGCCCGACCACCTCAAGAAGATACTTGGGGGCAAACGACTTCTTCTTTGGAAAGAGATCCTTTTGGATCTGGGATACCCAGATGCTTCAGTTGTTGATGACATGGTTTCTGGTTTTGCGTTGACAGGTTGGGCTCCGACCACTGGAATTTTTCGGCCAGACGTGCGGAAGCCCTCCTTGAGTGTCCAGCAGCTCGTAAACATGTCCCCTGGTTTGAACGCTTCAGTTTTGCAATCCATTTCGCGAGCAGAGCCTGGCGAACATGATCAATTTGTTTGGGACGAAACCCTGGGTGAAGTCTCTAAAGGATGGCTTGGCGAAAGTGATGAGTTTGGCGAATGTTTTATCGCCCGGAGATTTCCTGTCCCCCAGAAATCAAAGATACGACTGGTCGACGATTTTTCAGTCGCCGGGGTGAATGCAGCATTTGGCTTGCGTGAAAAACTGAAGGTCCAAGCGGTGGATGAGTTGTGCGCCTATTTGGCGTCCATGCTTGACGACACCTCAAAGGCAGACATGCCGGGCCTTGTGGGTCGAACATACGACCTCCGGTCGGCGTACAAACAATTCGGTACAGATCCCTGGCATGCTGAGCGCTTGAGGATTGCAGTTAAAAAACCAGCTGGCGGCTACGGAGTCTTCAGCGCCCTGGCACTGCCGTTTGAGGCTTCTGGATCAGTGGTTCATTTTTTGAGAATTTCGGCCAGTCTGACTTTCATCGGCGTCACCGCCCTGTTGCTGGCTTGGACGAGTTTTTTCGACGATTTCACATGTATTTGCTGCTCTGAAGAGGAGAAGAATGTGTCCTTTTACATCGAGAGCCTTTTTCGTTTGCTTGGAGTGGATTTTGCAGACTCGGGCGACAAAGCCGTGCCCTTCACCCAAAGGTTCAAGACACTTGGAGTTCTTTTCGATGTGTCAAGCTTGCAAGGTGGAAGCTTCACTTTGGAACACACTGAAAGTCGAAGACACGAGCTCGTAGAGACCCTTCAGGATCTTATCCAGCGGGGCGGTGCGGCGCCAAAGGAGCTAGAGAGATTGCATGGCCGCCTCATATGGTTTGGATCTTTCGTCTACGGACGCTTGCTGAACAGGCTTGTCAAGGAGGTCTCCAACATGGCTCGAGTTCGTGGCAAGCTGCTCACTTTCAATGAACGTTTCCTTGACGTCTTGCACCGTTTGATGGCCGCAGTACAAGACTCGAAACCAGTGGCCATTGGTCGATCACTGTGTCATACATGGATTATCTTCACTGACGGCGCTTACGAGCCAGGTAGCAATAGGCCTGCTACGTTTGGAGCAGTACTGGTGTCGCCCAGCGGAACACCCGTTGAAATGTTTGGTGAACAGGCTCCAGCCACTCTCCTAGATGAATTTCTCCAAGAATCTCAACACCCCATTTACGAAATGGAGGTCCTGCCCGTCGTCATGGCCTGCAAGATCTGGACCAAGTACATATCTGGTTCACCTACAGTTTTCTACTTGGATAACACTGCAGCACGATCCGCGTGCATCAAAGGTGACGGAGTCAACAAGGCTACCCATAAAATGCTTTTTGAATTTGTCAAACTGGAATCCAGGTTCCGAATCCTCAGTTGGTTCGGTAGAGTGCCGAGCCACAGCAACCTATCAGATGGCCCCTCCAGACTGTGCTTCAATGACCCTTTACTGCAAGCATGCAGACGCATCAGTGTCGTGGCTCCAGCCCACCTTGAGCAATGGGGGTAGGCACGGGGTGTGCTGGAAGCCAACCAGCAATCGTTGATTCTTTCAACCTCGTCGCTACCATCCCCAAAGCGTTGTTCAAAAAAGGTGTGGCCGCTTTTGAACCTTTCATCAGTCCAGATTTTGACACTTGTGTTTTACATGACATGTTCACTTGTGATGTTGTTTGTAAGTGATTCACTTCGTGGCGAGTACCTCGACGTTTTCAAACAATGAAACACGTTCGCCCCTGTCGTTCAACATGCAATCAAAACCCTGGCGCGTCGATAAACTTTGTGTAAGCCCCGGCGTTGTACGTTTACAAGTAGTGAAACAATAAGCTGAACCTCTTTGAAAAAGATGGTTGCCTTATTGGATAGCTACCTTGTAAATTGTTTGCACATGGTAATGTGCAAACTTGTACAACGCCCGTGTGCGCTCTCACTCCTCCGCGTGGGTTTTGCGTGTTGCGTCCCGCGTTCTCCACGCGTGTTTTTACTGTAGTGTTTTATGTTTGGGGTAGCTCTTGCCAGTGTTGCAAAACAACCTCGGTGAAACCTTGTTGCAAACTCCAACAGTTGTGTGTCTTGTCATTTCACTTGACTGTTTAATGTTTTTATTCACTGTGAATTTTCCTGATCCTGTTTTTCACTTTCAGTTGTGAAATCTTAAATCTGAATTTCAACTGATGTCAGTCTCAGTTGTTCTCTCTGTGGATCATCTTAATTCATTTCACGTCCGTGACTTTCCATTCAAGGTGTGGGTGGGAGGGTCCTCAATTTTTAGCGAGGAAACAAAACACCCTCCCCGTCTTCACTCCCACCCTTGTTTCCTCTATTTTGCCGTTTGTGCTGGAAGCCAACCAGCAATCGTTGATTCTTTCAACCTCGTCGCTACCATCCCCAAAGCGTTGTTCAAAAAAGGTGTGGCCGCTTTTGAACCGTTCATCAGTCCAGATTTTGACACTTGTGTTTTACATGACATGTTCACTTGTGATGTTGTTTGTAAGTGATTCACTTCGTGGCGAGTACCTCGACGTTTTCAAACAATGAAACACGTTCGCCCCTGTCGTTCAACACGCAATCAAAACCCTGGCGCGTCGATAAACTTTGTGTAAGCCCCGGCGTTGTACGTTTACAAGTAGTGAAACAATAATGAAAAAGTTGCGTCGAACACCAATGCCCAAACAACTCCTTGGAGGAGTTCCTTGTGATGAAAATGGAAGCCCCTTCTGTTTTGCTTTCAATTTGGGGACGTGCCCAAATGGAGATGATTGCAAAAAGGGAATGCACCTGTGTTGCAAAAAGGGTTGCAAAAAGAAGCACTCGTTTGTTTCTTCGCACAAGGCGGGTTGACTAGACAAAGATGCAGCAAAGCAGGCTGAAAGCAGCCAACACAAAATAGAAGGCGAAGGTCTTCTCCCTTCAGTGCGGCCTACACGAAAGCGTCAAGGCTCCATGGAGGAAAGCGGCAGTAAGCGCCGCCGTGCTGAAGTACTCGCATCTGAGAAAGAGCTCTCAGAGGTGGGTGCATACTTTGCCGAAGGGCAAACCTTTTCTGGCGTGCATGCTGAAGAGCAGGCACACTTTGAGAAAGCTCATCGCGATGGCGATCGGGTAACATCTTCCGGCAGTGCAAAGCAGTGCACAGTCTTTTTGCTTGATATTTTTTCTGGAACAGCCGGAGTGGCTGCATCGTTCATTCAGCTTGGTGGAGATGCGTTGGGTATGGATCACATGGTGGACAAAAAACGGATGAGGGGCCCCATTGCAAAAACAGATCTCTGCAAAAAGGAGACACAGGACCAGGTCATTTCCTGGCTTGAACAAGGAAAGGTTGATGGGGTCATGCTTGCACCTCCCTGCGGAACTTCCAGCAGAGCAAGAGAAATTCCAGTTTTTGAGTCAGGGCGCAAACGTGCAGCGCCACGGCCGCTGCGCAACAAGCGATGGCCGAACGGCATTCCTTCGTTGAGGGGCGTGGATGCTTTGAAGGTAAAACTGGCTAACAAGCTATACGCTTTTACAAGACGGGTCATCGACACTTGCATCAGACTGCACATCCTTTTCATTTGTGAAAATCCCTTGAGGTCTTGGATGTGGGAAACAACGTTTTTTTCTGACCTGCCAGATGAGTGTCGATTTCAGTGCATCCACAGGTGCATGTATGGAGGACAGCGGTTAAAGCAGACCGCACTTTTACTGAACTTCGAAGCCAGCAATTTGAAGTTGCAATGCAATGGCAAACATCAACATTTACCATGGGGCAAAACGCTGTCGCCTCATACTGGCCAGACAGTTTTTTCAACAAGTACGGAAGCTGAGTACCCATGGCCTTTATGCAAACAGCTTGCACTGGCTTTTGCGGAACAAATGCGCTTGGCGGGCAAGACAGTGGAGCCTGCCTCTATGTCCATGGACGTTTGCCAAAGGATGGGAGCTGGTACCCAACCTCGGGGCAAACTCGGCCCCCTGCTCTTGGCCGAGTTCAAGCACAAAATCATGGTGAGATCATCTGATGTCACCGTTCCCAAGACCATTACAGATGACAGCGTGGCACCTTTTCAGGGCTTGCCACTTCACTCCAAGCTGATTTCTTCTCGAACTGAGGTGGTAAAAGGGGAAACTGGCGATGAAGAAATACAGGTGTCTGAATTTGGAGTGTATTACACGCCTGATGAGTTTTTGCAGATGGCTTCAGGTTTACAACACCCTTTGGACTCGCCGCAGTTGGTTGACGAGGTGAACTTGAGGTCCATGTTGGCCATCCGTGATTGGTCTGAAGCCGACATTTTGGCGTTCAGAGCAAAGAGCTTGAAACACTACACCAAGCTTGCTGTGAGCCTCATGGAAGATGAAAAGAATTTGCGGAACAGCATGGATCCTCAAGTCAACGCAGTGTTGAGTGGAAAGAGGTTGAAGCTTTTTGAGCAGATGTGTCTAGATGCTGGCGTCTCTGACGAGACGTTGTTTGAGGAACTCACTTCTGGGTTCTGATTCGCCCCATGAAAGCGTCAGGGCAATTCCCCAGGAGGATCAAGCCTGCCTCCATCACAGTACAGCAGCTGAGGGATTCTTCTGTTTGGTCAAAGCGCATGATTTACTCCTCTTGCAAAAGGGTGGCATCGGACCCTGAGATCGCTGCAGCAGTTTTTCAGGAGACGCAGCAACAGTTGAGCGATGGCTGGGTTAAGGGGCCTTTTACAATGCAGCAGCTGGATGAGCGTTTTTCTGGATGCTGGATCCCGTCAAAGCGTTTTGGGGTTAGACAGGGCGGAAAGGTGCGGGCAGTCGACGACTTTTCTGAATTCCTGATCAACTGCTCCGTGACCTCTACTGAAAAACTGGCCCTCTACGGAATCGATGAAGTTGTCAACTCTGCGCGCTTCTTTATGGGAATTGGCTCCATCACTTTTGACCAGAGCGGTCTGCCGGTGCTGAAACAGCCGGCTGCAGAGAAGCAGGGCCCTTGGTTACAACTCCAAGGACGGGCTCTAGATCTCAAAGCTGCCTACAAGCAGCTTGCCAGGCATCCAGAGGATGCCTGGGCCTCAGTGCTGGCAGTTTGGAACCCGGAGATCAACGATGTCCAGTTCTACGAATCTGTGGCTCTCCCATTTGGATCTGTTTCAGCTGTAATGTCGTTCAATCGAATGGCACGAGCGCTTCGCATCATCATGTCCAAGCTGTTCTTACTGGTGAACACAAATTTCTTTGACGATTTTTGTCAACTGGAGATCCCAGCTTTGTGCGGATCGGCATGGGAAACTGCTGAGTTGGTTATGCGTTTACTTGGATGGAGGATATCCACCTCCGAAGACAAGCGGTTGCCTTTTTCGACAAAGTTTGTTATGCTGGGGGCAGTGATTGATCTGTCATCAATGGCAGAAGGGAAGGTCTTGGTCATGAACAAGCCTTCCAGGTTGGAGGACATAGCAAGCCTGGTACACAGCATCACTTCCAAGAGGAAGGTACCCTTGTCTTTGGTCGAGACGCTGCGTGGCCGTCTCCTCTATGCTGCAGGTCACACATTTGGACGTTCCACCCAACTGGCAATACAGTTGATTTCCAAGGCAGTGCGTGAGGGTCCATTGGTTGTGATTGATGAGAACACTAAGAAGGTGATTCTCTCTGCGCTTGAGCTCTTACAGCAGGCCGGTCCCAGAGTTGTGAATGCATGGACCGGTACTAGACCCATACTGGTTTTCACCGATGGAGCTTGTGAGCAAGATGGTGCTCAGGTTACTTTTGGTGCGGTGCTTGTTGACTTCCATAGCAACACCTTCTCCTATTTTGGTGACAATGTACCTGAGTTCTGGGTGTCGGAATGGAAGGCCTCTGGCCGCGTTCAGCTTATCTGCCAGGCTGAGATTTTCCCAGTCGTGGTGGCCAAACTGACCTGGAGCGAAATTCTGTCGCACAGAGCTGTCCTTTGGTTTATTGATAACAACTCAGCGCAAGCGGCCTTGGTTCGGTCATTTTCACCGGTGACTGACAACTACGAGCTGCTTGTAAGAAACGCTGAGTTGGATGTCTGGATGCAGACTATGAACTGGTACTCAAGAGTGCCATCAAAATCCAACGTGAGTGACGACCCATCGAGGCTTTGCTTCACTGAGCTTGACAGGAAAGGATACACACGATGCGAGCCGTGTTGTGACTTCACGAAGGTGCAGTTGCAGAAAGGGGTGGCAGGCGTGAAGGAAAAACTCCTTTGACGCGAAACGGTCAACGGATCGCTGGCTCCCCGATTTATGTTGAAAAAGGAGTTCATCCGTCCTGTCATTTTTCAGAGCTCAGTGATGTTGCAGAGTTTTCGAACGGCGGTCGTTTCTTGTTTCATTTGGATGTCGAGTGATTTTTACATGTTGGTTTTTGAAACTGTTTTTTATGCGTAATGCGCGAACGCGGTGTAGGACTTGAGGTGAACCAAAATAAGATAAGCAGCGACTCACTTTAGTGATACGCCTTTATCTTAAACTGGTTCATTGGCAGGGAGCTGCCGACCTCATGTCCCTCTCTTGCGTTCGTGTCTCTGTTGTTCACCTCTCTTGTGTCTCACCTTTGCGACCTTATCTTGCGCGGTCTGTCTCCCTGCGGTTGTTTCTTGTCTTGCGTGACGGAGTGAACAAACGGTGAGTTTCAAGAGAAAGGTAAAACAACGTTTGAAACGAAAACTGGTTTTTGTTATTCCTGTAGTGGAATCAAACCTGTTTTTCTTTTGTGGAGATTACATGTTTTCGTGGATGCGTCGAATCATGTTTCTTTATTCCACTTTTTCATTTCAAGGGAGGGTGGGTGGGACAACGTTCTCACCGCCTGGAGGTTTTGACCCCCCACACCCATCCCACCTCCAGGCGTGAAGGAAGGAAAAACTCCTTTGACGCGAAACGGTCAACGGATCGCTGGCTCCCCGATTTATGTTGAAAAAGGAGTTCATCCGTCCTGTCATTTTTCAGAGCTCAGTGATGTTGCAGAGTTTTCGAACGGCGGTCGTTTCTTGTTTCATTTGGATGTCGAGTGATTTTTACATGTTGGTTTTTGAAACTGTTTTTTATGCGTAATGCGCGAACGCGGTGTAGGACTTGAGGTGAACCAAAATAAGATAAATTCTTGGATTTAAATGTCGTTACTGAAGAGAGTAGAGTCGGCGAGTCGAAATCCTTTGAGTTTGAGTAGGCTGCTGAAGGACCGCAGGAGTAGGCAGAGTATAGGAATACCATACTCCGTTCAAATGTCACTGTTTGTCAGACACTGTCAGAGCTCCAGGCTCCAGCTCGGGGCTGCAGACATTGCCATTTCCATTGGGGATCATCTGATCATCACCAATCACCGAACAACAAAAATTGATTTCATTCACAAATTCGCAAATCACAAAAAAATGAAAAACATAGTCAGAGTCAGACTCATAACAATAGAAACCAGGGTCTTGAAGAGAGCTGTGAGCGGTGAGTCTTGTGAGCTGTGAGCCTGTGAGCTTTTCTTTGACCTTAAAATTCAATGCCCCCGAAGCCATAGCCATAGACTGCCTGCTTCGAAGGCTGAAAGACAGGGTTCAAAAAAGTATGGGTGGCCGGGCCGTGGCCTGGCTGTGGGCCGTGGCAGTGGCTGTGCGACTCTTCTATAACATGATTACTAGGCATAAGGCATAAGGGCGCATCTATACTTACCATAACAACTGTTTAATAACTAGAGTGTACCGTACCGTACAGTACCGTTACCGGGCCCCTAATTCTTTTACTTTACTTTGCAGGTTCTTGCACAACATGCTCACCAACACCGGCCATTGCATAAATGGACAGTAGTGCATGGTGCATGGCCTACTACCATGCATGCCCCCCCCTCCCCGGGGGGCGGGGGGGAGGATGGCACATGGTGCTACGGAGAGTGCAGAGGCAAGTGCTAGTGCATCCCTCCCCTCCCCCTGTGATTTATTTTTGTTTACGTGTCTACACAATGCTTTCATGCTTGTTGACATGTATTCCTAATTCATATCTTTCATGCGCACTCCGCATGGCTCAAGACTAGCAGAATCTTGCGTAGTAAAAAGAGTGCAGCAGCTTACGCTTGCCTCAGGTGTTGTACAGGTAATCCAGGGCTCCCCTAATAGAGGGATAGCTACCTCAAAGTGGTAGCGGAGCCTGTGCCTTCGCCAAGTCTAGATCCGTGTGCCGAACTGCCGTTCTCTGCATACATTCCGTATATCGGACTTGCGGAGGCAACCTGTAGGTCAAGTTAGAGTAGCTGCCATGGTCTTAATCCACAACATGGATTCAGATGAAGAACAACTCCAGATTGTTTCTTATGAAGAGCCGGAAGCATTCGCCGCCACCAGTCATTCCGAAAACCGGATGGGCATCAAAATGACACCAAAGGTTCCACCCCAATTTGATGGCCAATCTAGCTGGTTTGAATATGAAGATTTAATTGATGACCGGTTAGGGATTACAACATTGGATGCGGATAAGCACGGACCATCATGCTGCGGCTCACTTTAGTGATACGCCTTTATTTGTATGAGGTTCACAGGTGGGATGCCACCGTCCTCTTGTCTGTCCTCTTGCGTTCGTGTCGTTGTTGTTTGTCCTTCTGGTGTCCGTTTCTCTACGCTTCCCTCCTTACGCTGGTCTTCTACTACCGCGTCCCTCTGAGCTTGTGTGCTCTCTGGTGAGGAGGAAGTATTGAACGGAAATCTCCTTTGATGACAAACAACTTTAACAAACAAAACCCAACCTTTTCCAAGGTGTAAGGTTCTAAGCTGGTTTTGTTTTACAAAGAAGTTTCTTGGTCTTGAGTGATCTGTTTAACTTCTTTGTCCACCGTTTATTTCATTTCAAGGGTGGGTGGGTGGGACAATGTTCTCACCGCCTGGAGGTCTGAAATGGGGTGTTATTTTTTACCCCTCGCCTTTTTGTGCGGTGAGATCGTAGGTGCCATGGATGGAATGCTGTTGGCAGAGTCATACAGGCTTGGCGTCAAGAAGTCGAGCATCAAGTTGCCCTGGGAACATGGCTCGATGTCTGCCATTTTTGGAAAGAGACCAAGATTGATTCCACCTCCTGTTTTTGCTCCGTTACCCAGCTTGCAGAAGTCAGAAGAGACCCTGGCTCAATCCGAGATGTCTGGCAAGGTGACTTGGTCAAAGGTGACGTCAGTCATCCCTTGGCCTGTGGCGCAAGAACGGGCTTTTGGGAGGGCATTGGAGAACTGGAGGATCATAGTGATGGACAACTTAGATGCTTCTGTTTTAGGACGTCAGATTAGCAGCATTCTTGATGGCCGTGTTCAAGATTTTTCAGTAGAGCAAGTTGTACGTGATTCTCTGTCAAGAAAGTCAGTTTCAACTTTGCGGTCAAGGGCCTCATCGCTGATGGCTTTTGCACGGTGGAAGAAAGCCTTAGATGACGAGGCAAGTATTTTTCCTGTGCAGGAAGAAGAGGCTTACAGGTACGTTGTGGAGCTGAGACAGCTGAATGCACCTCGGACGAAACCTGCTCGTTTTCTGGAAAGTCTGTCTTTTGCATTTCACATGTTGGGCACTGACGTGGGTACATGCCTTCAGTCCCCACGTTTGAAGGGCGCAGTGATCACCCCAGTGGTTTTGCCCAAGAAGAAAACTCCGCTGCAGCTTTGGCAAGTCTCTGCAATGGAGAACATCGCCATCAATGGGGTTGGCCAAGAGGCTATATTTGCAGGTTATGTGTGCTTGGTCATGCATGCTCGTCTTCGTTGGAGTGATGCCCAACACTGCCAGTATGAACCATACCTTGACCTGAACCAAGGCTCAGGCTATTTGGAATGTGAGCTTTACCACCACAAGAACGCTGGCCGCCAGAAGCAGGCTAAGCGTCTGCTGCCTGCAGCATGTTGTATTCCTGGACTATTTGGGGACTGGGCCACACCATGGTTGAAGAACAGGGTCAGTGCGGGACTTCAAGCAAAGCCTGGTATGCCTACTATGCCGGCACCCTTGGCTGGCGGAAACTGGTCGTTGCTGCCATTGGAGTCATCACAAGCGACGGTTTGGCTGAGAGAGATTTTTTCAAAGATCAGACCGGGGTCCCCGGTGTCAGACATCGGGACGCGCTCACTGAAAGCGACGGTACTCAGCTGGATGTCGAAGTGTTGTTGCTCAGAGTCGCTGAGGAGGCTTGCGGGATACCATGTGGACCCAAATAGCAAATCTGCACTGGAGTACTCGAGGGACGGCCAAGCCCCGGTGCTACACGCGATTGAAGGGATCTACATGATCATCAGCCAAGGCCTTTTCAGGCCAGATGACTCGAGGGCCAGGCGATGGAGCAATCCTGCATGCAAGTCGCTGCAGGAGGCAATGAACTTCCTGGCACGTCCAACTGCAGGTCCACCACAGGACCCCTTGGATGAATATGAGGCTGAATCTCCTATATCAGAAGGATGGCATCTTTTTGGATCTGACGGTGCAGTGTCGATTTCAAGCAACAGCGATGGAGAGTCTGAGATTTTTGAGAAGGAGTGCAACACCTCAGAAGAGGACCGAGAGGCAGAAGTGTCTGCCCCTATAGTCGGAGCCTCACTCGCGCAAGGGTTGCACTATTCACTTCAAGATGTTGATGTATTCAGACATGTCAAGAGTGGTTCTTGTCACATTGCCAAAGACTCAGCAGTCATCGAAGAGGACGGTGAGGCAGTAGTGCTCAGGTGCGGTAAGTTAGCCACTAGGAACTTCGAGAAAGTCGAAGATGTAGGAAACTTCATGCCGTACAAATGCACTCGCTGTTTCTCTGGAGTCGCGACCTGATTTTTTTGACATGTCCTTGTTTGCAGTGTTTTTTTGGGTTTGACTTGTCTTTGAAACTCAACACTGAAGATGTTTGCAAGCGCTGATGACAACAGGGAGTCATTGCATTTCTTGTGGGCCGCCAACAGGGTTAGAGACTGTCAGGCTCTCAATTCATCACAGTGCATTCTTTTACAGTGGATTCATGCAGTCTGTCTCAAGTAGGTCGTTTGGATGGTGTCACTTGTCATGTGCTGGACTTGTAAGATTTGTAAGCTTGACAAGTGGGCGTCAGCCCAATGACACGCCAGAACGCTGCCGGGACCTCTGGAGACTGCCAGTGGATGTTCAGATTCAAATTCTTGTCACACGGTATCATGTTCCACTGGTGCACTTTGACAGTTTGATTTCATGTTCCATGGATGCTTTAGACTTTAGACTGCAGCGGCCAGAGGGCAGCACTTAGAACGAGGGAGCTCTCTCACTCAGTGCGGGTCTCAAGACATATGGAATAATCACACAAACTGTTTCTGTTTTTTTTCAAAGCGTGGAAGTTCCATACCACGTTCATGTGAAGTGCTCAACTCATTTGACTTGATGGTTTAGTTCAGTCATGGCTTCATGTCTTGAGTGATGTGATATAGCCTGCACAGCCTGTACGAACCTTGGGACGTGCGTGAAGCCCGTGCAAAAACGCAGCAGCCCTGGAGTCGTGCCGAGAGTTGAGCATGACTGACAAGTTGTCATAAGAAGATTTTTAGTGGTGTTTTTTTTGTGGAAGGTTTGAACAGTGAGACTCATCGTGGCATAGCAGCGTCTGATTATTTCTCATGCAAAGTTTCATGCACTGCAGAATCAGTGAGCGATTCGTGTATGGCCCCAGACACAGCGCAAGTGAAAGCACTTGGAACTCAGATGGCAGGATAGTGAGACTGTTCAAACTTTTTGCATGACAACCAGACGTTTGCCTTGGGACGCTGTCAAACAATGCAGAATTTTTCAATATGTTACGGCTGAATCAACCTTAGGATGCGTGCAAAGCGTCAAGTCAAAAGTGATTGCACGACTGGCCAAAATTCTTTTTCTTTTTGGATTTAACTGTCACAACTTGTGGAAAGCCACAATGTCGTTGGTAGACAGCAATGCCGTGTTTGAGGGCAGGGCGTTGGCCATAGGCATTAGCCAAGACACAGTGGATGCACTGGGTTTACGTGGCTGGGTGACGCATGCCACCTTCGCCTTCTCAGTGGCCACCAATCCAGGGACTGGTGATGACCAGCCTTTCATAGACGGTGTACTTGTCCCAATCCTTGGACGAGAGGACCACGTGGATGCACCAAAGTTGAGACGGCTGTTCTATGAGAGCCACACCCTTACTGCTGCAGATCTTCGAAGGAAGGTCGATGCCAATGAACAGGAGGCACCTCGAAAGCTACCACCTCCCGAGATAGCTCAGAGGATCGAGGCCTTGCAGACGAGGGTGTCCCCACTGGTCATCCAGAATGTCCTGGAGCCTTCACACCAACTGATCAATGCGGTGGTTCAGACGGTCGAAGATGGCCGGGTCCGTTACATTGAGTGGACGAAATGTACGTCCAGGGCACAAGAGGTCAATAACGTCCGTGAGGACGCTGAGCTACGAGTTTGGAAAACCGATGCAAGCGGAACCATAAAGGCTGTCAACAAGGACCCCGAGATGCAGGCAAGCTTGGCTACAGAATTAGATGTCCACAATGCCCTCCGCAGAAGGGGGGTGGCATATGAGGTGGCCCAGGCGATGTCGTTTGAGGTGCATGAGCTCATCATAAACTTCTTCTTTGAACTCAAGAAGGACCCATTGGAGGGCTTTTCTCCGGTCACTCTTGGCCAGCTGGCTTCTGCAGACAGGGAGCTCCATGTGAGATTGGCTGAGATGACCCGTGCAGGGTTGCGCCCAGGCCCTAACGGGCAACTTCCGTTGGACGAGCATGTCAAGACCTTGCTGAATGGGCCGGAGCTGAGGTGGATGCTGATGCCCATGCCAAAGAGACAGCAGACAAGGCCTGAAACACAGGCGCCACACAAAAAGGAGGCAGAGCCAAAGAGGACGAGGGATGATCCAACGTCCAACAAAAAGAATGCAGCAGAAGCGGCAAAGCTCAAGCGATTGCGTCGCACTCCCATGCCCAAACAGCTCAGGGGCGGCACACCATGCGATGAAACTGGAAAGCCGTACTGTTTTGCTTTCAATTTGGGTTCCTGCCAGAATGGAGATGATTGCAAGAAGGGAATGCACCTTTGTTGCAAGAAGGGGTGCGGGAAGAAGCACTCCTATGTGTCAGCTCACAAGGGCTCTTGACTAGCGGTGGCTGGTCGAAACAAGGCTGAATGCAGCCAATCTAAGGGCGAAGGTCCTTCAGTCTTAGTGATGCCTACACGAAAGCGTCAAGGCACCTGGGACCAACCAGGCGAAAAGCGCCAATGTGTCACTGAGGTCGCCGGTGAGAGAAAGCATTCACCTGCGGCCAAAATCCATGACGAAGGTCATGGCCTACAACCCAGTGGTGCTAAAGAGCACAGTGATTGCCATCACGAAGGCGATGGCATCAATGCAGAGGCTGGTGAATAGCACAGTCTTCTTGCTTGATATTTTTTCTGGAACAGCGGGGGTGACAGCAGCTTTTATTCAACTGTGTGGCGAAGCTCTTGGTTTGGATCATGTAATGGACAAAAAACGAATGAGGGGCCCGACTTCCAAGGTTGACCTGTGCAAAAAGGAGAATCAGGAGATGGTACTGCAGTGGTTGGATGAAGGGAAAATAGACGGTGTGATGTTGGCACCGCCATGCGGCACGTCTTCGCGTGCCAGGGAAATACCAGTATTCCAGTCTGGAAAAAAGAGACGTGCTCCTCAGCCATTACGGAGTGCACGCTACCCGAATGGACTTCCCACATTGCGCGGGTTGGATGCCTTGAAAGTTAAACTGGCAAACAAACTGTACGCCTTCACAAGAAGGGTCATTGACAAGTGCGTGCAGCTTGGCATCCCTTTTATCTGCGAGAACCCTCTCAGATCTTGGATGTGGAGTACATCTTTTTTCAGACAGTTGCATGCGTGTTGTATTTTTCAGGTCATACACAGTTGCATGTATGGAGGGCAGCGCCTGAAGAAGACGCGTTTCTTAATGAACTTCATAGCAGACAACCTTAAAAGAGAATGCGATGGCCGGCATCAACACCTGCCATGGGGTAAGACACTTTCAAAGGAAACTGGACAGCAGGTTTTTTCGACCAGCACTGAGGCGGAATACCCATGGCAGTTGTGCAAGCAGTTGGCATTTGCATTTTTTCAGCAAATGCGTCGTCAGGGCAAAGTTTTTGAGCAGAACAGCCCTTCCATGGATGTCAACCAGCGGATGGGAGCAGGTACACAACCTCGTGGCAAGCTGGCACCGCTCCTTCTGTCCGAATTTAAGTTCAAGGTTCTGTTGAAATCTACTGCAGTGGAAGTTCCGAAGGTCATCACTGACTCAGCGCCTCCCCCTTTTCAAGGGGTCCCTGTGCACTCTAAATGCATTTCCACTCGAACTGAAGTGATCGAAGAGGGGTGCAAAGGCGAGGAGGAAATTCAAATTTCAGAGTTTGGAGTTTACAGGTCACCAGAGGAGTTTTTGCGGCTTGCAGCAACTCTCCAACACCCATTGGACTCACCCCAACTGGTCGAGTCCTCCAACTTGCGTGCCATTTTGGCGATCAGAGATTGGCCAGCAGCTGATGTGGCGGCTTTTCGCGCAAAGGCCTTGAAACACTATATGCAAGTCGCAGTTGACCTGATGGTGGAGGAGAAGAACCTGAGACAATCTATGGACCCACAAGTTAGTGAGGTACTGGCAGGCAAACGCCTGTGTTTGTTCAAGCAGATGTGCAACGATGCTGGAGTGGGAGATCAGACTTTATTCAGTGAGCTGACTGAGGGCTTCAGGTTAACTGGAAGGATGTGTGAGTCTGGTCAGTTCCCAAGAAAGTTGCGCCCGGCAGCCATCACCGTTAAGCCACTCAGGGAGTCTGCAGTCTGGGCCAAGCGTATGATATACGCATCCTGCAAACGGGTGGCGTCTGACCCTGAAATTGCGGAAGCCGTGTACCAGGAAACAATGCAACAACTTCATGATGGTTGGGTACAAGGTCCTTTCTCTATGCAACAGATGGACGAACGTCATAATGGTTGCTGGATCCCCTCGAAGAGGTTTGGGGTTAGACAAGGCGGCAAGGTGAGAGCCGTAGATGATTTTTCTGAATTTTTGATCAACTCCTCGGTCACCACCACAGAGAAGCTTGCACTTTATGGCATTGACGAGGTGGTCAACACCGCTAGAGTGTTTATGGGGGCGGATCTCATCGAATTTGATGGTGGAGGCTTCCCAAAGGTTGCATTTGGTGCAACCCCAACTGTCGGCTCTTGGCGGCCGCTTCATGGACGGGCGCTGGACTTGAAAGCAGCCTATAAGCAGCTGGCTCGACACCCGGAAGATTCATGGGCATCGGTGTTGGCAGTCTGGTGCCCTAAAAAGGGCGATGTCGAATTTTTCGATTCAGTGGCACTCCCATTTGGGTCGGTGTCGGCAGTGATGTCTTTTGATAGGATGGCCCGTGCTTTGAGGATCATCATGGCTCAGTTGTTCCTGCTGGTCAATACAAATTTTTTCGACGATTTCTGCCAGTTGGAAACTCTCCCACTATGTCAGAATGCTTGGGAGACCGCGGAGATGGTTATGAAACTACTTGGATGGAAGATATCTACCTCTGAGGAGAAGAGACTTCCGTTTGCAGCATGTTTTCAGATGCTTGGTGCGGTTGTGGACCTTTCAGAAATGTCCCATGGAAGAATCATGGTACGGAATAAGCCTGCCAGGTTGGACGACATTGCACAGCTGGTGAATGCTATCCTCAGCAAGCCGAAGGTGCCGCAGTCATTAATAGAGACTCTACGTGGAAGGCTGCTCTATGCAGCCGGTCATACGTTTGGGAAATGCACCCAATTGGCTGTGCAGCTGATAGCCAAAGCCACGCGATCTGGCCCTCTGGTACTTTTGGATGAACGAACGAAACAAGTCATCAGATCTGCGTTGGAGATGCTGCAGACATCAGGGCCTCGTGTTGTTGCTGGCTGGTCAGGGACAAAGCCCATCCTGATCTTTACTGACGGCGCTTGCGAACAAGAGGGCATAAAGGTGACCCACGGCGCAGTCTTTGCTGACTTCTTTGAAGACCGTTTTCTGTACTTTGGGGATGACATACCCCAGTGTTGGACCTCGAAATGGAGAGCATCAGGCAAGACACAGTTGATTTGCCAAGCTGAAATTTTTCCAGTGCTGGTCTCAAAGTTGACCTGGATCAAAGAGATCTCAGGAAGAGCAGTGCTTTGGTTTGTCGACAACAGTTCAGCTCAGTCGGCACTCATTCGGTCTTTTTCTCCTGTGTTTGACAACTACGAGCTCCTGGTCATAAATGCCGAGTTAGACGTCCTCACTCAGTCCATGAATTGGTATGCCAGAGTACCATCCCCTTCGAACCCTGGAGACGCTCCGTCTCGTCTTGAGTTTCAAGCTTTGGACACGGCGGGTTACACGAGATGTAAGCCGTGTTACTCCCTTCACGAAATTGACAAGATGGGGGTGGAAAGGCGTGAAGGGAAAGCCCCGAACGCAAACGGATGAAGGGGTTACTCAATGCAAAGCAGTGATGATCCCTTTATTTGAACCAAACAGAAAAATTTTTGTAGTGACAAAAATTAGGCTGAGAATTTAAATGCACACCAGATGTTTTATGAAACCCGGTATCTGAAAATGTCTTCAACAAAATGCAAACTTTTTCCTGACAGTTTCAAAACACATGGTACGATAGGTACAGATGTGTTTAAACCTTGGTTTCTTGTTTATGAGAAAATCTCATGAAACAAAAACCTTACCTGAAAATCTGAAGGAAACTTTTACTATATGTTTCCGCGCTCGCCTCAAGAAAGGGTGGGTGGTGTGGGATCCGTCTTGCTTTTTCGGCGAGAGTTAGCATGGGGGGTTAGCTGTTGGCCATGGATACAGTTCATTTGGAGGAGAACCTGTTTTTGGAATCCAGTCAAGTGCGACCTGATGTTGAACTTGGACACTGTTCTCAAACACAGGAAACTGGTTTTGAAGTAGGTTCTGTTAGCTATACCCCATCGATCGCCAAGACGGACTTTGCAGAGTTCTTGCCTGGGCAGAGTGCTGATGCAGATTTGGAATTTTCTAGGAACTATGACACTGCTGCAGTTGTTAGTTCAGCATGGACAAGTTTGCAGTCGGAGATTCCAAAGTTGCCATGGGAGCAAGATTTTTGGAGTGGTTTTTTGGACCCTGCCAAACCTGTGCTGGAACAATTTCACAAAGGCTTCAAGAGACCATTACCTTTTCACTATGAGGGAACCTCAACTTCTGCGTCAAAGTCTGAAGTAGATCGTAGAGTGGTCTCTAAGGCTTACCCTGGCCTGCAGAGCTTCATCAAGCACATCAAGGACGTGCCCGAGAAAAGTTGGCAGGAAGAGAGAGACGCTTTGTGGGAAATTGCAATTCGCAGATGGGTTGCTGTCTTGGATACATGTGAGGCAGGTGACAACTTATTGATCCTTTCTTTACAGTGTAAAACCAGCTTCACAGAGAAAGCGCAGATCCTGGTGGATGTTTTCTACAACAAGGCTCCTCAAACCTTGATGAAACGTGTGAACAGCTTGTCAAAGTTGTGCAACAGCTTGGCAGTTAAGGGTTTGAGTTTTCCATGCAAAGAAGATGAATTTTACCAGTTCTTGAAGTCGGAATCTGAGAGCGGAGCTCCATCGTCGAGACTGAAGGCTTGTTTTGAAGCTGTGGTTTTTGCAAGACATGTGCTTGGAATGGATCCCTTACAAACACTGGTTAATAGCAGACGTTGTCTTGGAGCAGCATCACGTCAGGGCCCTACATGTCCACGTCAAGCTTCACCTTTCACTGTAGTGCAACTCAAAAGGCTGCATGAGGTTTTGCGTGAGGGACCTGAAATGTGGGACCGTGCGATGGCAGGGATGTTGTTGTTTTGCATCTATGGCCGAGCCAGGTGGTCGGATGCCCAGCATGCTGAGGAATTGTTGCCTGACTTTGATGGGCAAGGTCAAATAGTGCATTTGGAAGTTAGGACAGCTGTTCACAAAACTGCACGTGCATTTCATTTGCGTCACATGTTCTTGCCATTGTCAGCGCCTGCAACTCGTGTCACCAATGATGCATGGGGAGCTCAGTGGTTGGAAGTCAGGAAGATATTGTGCATTGAAAACATGAGACAGTTCCCGCTGATGCCAGCACCAAACATTGCGTTGGAAGCCACCAGAAGGCCCGTGTCAACTCATGAGGCAAAGTTGTGGATAGGCCACTTGTTGTGTTTGGAGGACATCAACAAAGCCAAGCTTACCAGTCATTCATGCAAGTGCACATGTCTTTCTTTTCTTGCAAAACGAGGTGCATCGATCGAGGACAGGCTAGTTTTGGGCTACCACTCGAATAAGATGCGCATGGCCCTGACCTACAGCAGAGACAGCATTGCACGTCCACTGGCACTTCTATCACATGTTTTGATGGAGATACGAACAGGTGTTTTCGAGCCTGACAATTCAAGAAGTGGCAGGTTGAATGCAGGTGCGATGTCGCTGGATAAGACTGTGTTTTTTGCAACTGCACCTGATGAAAGGGTTGAACATGCAGATGCCTTGCAATCCACGGAAGGGGATGCTGAGGGCTCAGAACTGGAGTCGTGGAATTTGATCCAATCAGCTGAAACAGTTCCAGTGGAAGAGCCAGTGCTGAATGGGCACATCACAACAGACTCAAGCGACTCCTCGGATGAAGAAGTCAGGGTCACGCCAGTGGTAGGACACTATGAAATTTCAATTCCAAGTGACAAGCAGTTGTGGTTAAACCAGAACTCAAAGATGTTTCATTTGACCCGCATGGAATATAGAAATGTATTGCTCTGCGGAAGAAGGGTTGGACAAAACTTCAGGCGACATGAAGGCCTTGTCAGGTACGACTCTGCAAAATGCAGAATGTGCTTCAGGCTCAAAGACAGCTAAGGCTCCAGAACCGTGAAGCGGTGAAATAAGGCAGCAGCTGTACGTCGTTTGCAGAAACTTCAGCTTGAATCAAAATTTTCATTTGTGTTGTCTGAAGTTTGCATGAACATTTCAGTGATAGCTTTTCAGATTGAGTGGATGTGCAGTGGTTTCATTCTTGCCGGCGATCATCATCTCACAAGTGGCATGTCAGGATTGTAGGCAGGATTTCAAAGGGGATTGGCTGAGAGAGCATCGAGGAATCGACTGAGTTTCAGGTTCGAAACGCAGCAGTCGATAGGTCGGTGCAGACTCATGGCATACATGTGCAAGCTTCATGTTGCACGTCCTTTGAACATGTTCACAAACGCACAGTTTTCATGGCTTGTTGTGACAGGTTTGGAACAACTTCACGACTTGCATTTTTCAATACCCCTTTTCAAAGTTTTCATAAATCAAGGTTGCTTGGTGAAATTTTTGACATTTCACGCGACTTGTTTCGTGCAATGGACTTGTCAAAGCTGGTTTGAGAGAGCCATGTCACTGGCAGACTCAGAGGCGGCGTTTGGCCAGCATTGCAACAAAATAGTGACCGATGGGTCATTGCTGAATCTTTTGCAAAGCAAAGGAATCCGAAACCTCAGTGCTTTAGCGTTTTCAATTGGCACACCACAAGTGCCACCTTCAGACGAGCAGTTCAAGGACTTTACAACGAGACTTAATGATGGGGTGGACCTGGACTTTGGTACACAGGCCGCACTCAGACGGCTTCACTTTGAGGCTGCAGCAGTGGTCATGGCGGAACTCAAGACCAAAGCAACGGATTCATCTGGTGACGCAGTCAGAAAACTGCCCATTGCTGAGAAAGCAGCAAGACTGAGGGACCAAGAAACAAGGTTGCAAGGTGTGCGTATACGGGGCGAACTTCAGCCTTCCTATGCGCTGATCGACATGGTTGCACAGATGAAAGAGTCAGACTCGGTCACATGGATAGCACCTAGCAAATGCAGCAAGAGAGACTCTGAGATCCAAGGGAACATGAAAGACAAGCCGGTCACCTTGTCGCTGGAACAACAAATGGTGAAGTTGGCTTCAGCTGAGGAGCCACCAGCTGTGGACACTTCCACAGATTTGCAACTACAATGGGCTTTGCAAAGACGGGGATTGGCATTCGATCAATGTGCCCTTATTAGCAATTCAGAACATGAGATTTGGGTGCAGCAACTGTTGTCGCAGCTGACAAAGGATCCCCCTACAGGGTATGCAAGGGTATCAGCGGGCCAGGTGATCAGAGCAGACAGAGAGATGTTCACGTTGATGGCACAGGAGATCGAAGGCTCTCTTCAACCAGATGCAGCTGGCAGATTTCCTATGGAGAAGAAAATGAAAGAGCTGCGCACAGACCCAAGGGTCACTATGTACATGTTGCCTCTGCCAAAGGGGGCGCCGAAAGAGAGCGAAAAGAACGCCACGGGTTCTTCGTCGACAGCAGGTGGTAACCCTCGGCCAGCGGGGGCAGGCAATCCCAGGCCAAACAAGCGGCCAAAAGCTTCGGCAAAGGCCAAATCACTTTGCCCCCAGGAGCTCACAGGGTTCGCACAGAAAGACGAATCAGGCAACGCTATTTGCTGGGCGTTCAACTTGAAAAGTGGCTGTAAGAATGAGGTTGAGTGCTATCACGAAGTGAGAGCATTATCTTTGAAGGAAACAATTTGAAAAATTTGACACAACACTCAAACAAATTTTTCCTTAGGTGCAAAACCTGGTGCTTGGCAAAAAACATTTGCTTTGTTGCGTATTTTATTTCTCATGAGGATTTTAACACTGTGCTTCCAACCTTAAGTTTTAACACACAGTTTGCCACTCTTCCTCATGAACTCAATCCATCTTTATATCAACATGGCCATTATCATCTCAAGGGTGAGGTTGAGGTGGGTTAAAAAAGAAAACAGACAACAGTTCCACCTTCACAACCTTCGTTCCACCTTCACAACCTTCTTTCTTTTGGCGGGGCGCTCCGTAGTTGCATGCGAAGCTCTGCAACCGACACAGGGGGCGCACTGCTTTTCAGACCGTGACGACACTATACCGTTTCATGCACAGAAACGTGTTACTGGTACTCAGTGTCATCCTCATTTGGGCTTTTGACTTGTTTCTTTCTTACGGGGGTGCAACACTCAAACAAGTCCAAATGGTTGTGGTTGAAGGTGGTTTCAGAGACCGCTGGCATCGTCAAGTTTTGTCCAGACAGCATGGGACTGCCGGCAATCAATTTGAGGACTCACAGCAGGATCTTTTTGGTTTGCAGCGTGATGAATTCTCGGATGTGGCTGATGACTCTTTTCTTCATGTGCATGGTTTCGCAGGTTCTGATGCTGAGGGCAGTCTTGTTTTGCCGCTTGACCCTGAACAGAACCTGGAACAGGGCTCAACTTTGTCGGAGGGCTCCCAGAAACGTTTCCTGGAGCCCAGACCGAAGTCCAGACCTCAGAGCCTTGTGAGTGGAGTCACACGCAGCCTTGGAGTGAAGCGCACGGCAGATGAGTTCGCATCCATGAAGGTGCACGGACATTTTTCTGAGCTGAAGCAACCATGGCAAAGAGGGCCACTATCTCCTTTATTTGCAAGACAGAAGCCGTTTTGGGAAAAACCTGCAACTGTTAGTTTGTTTTCAGTCGTGGGCATGTCTGACCATGTTACTGCAAGTGACTCAGCAGCAGCGATTCCGCGCCCTGTCAAGCAATTGGAAGCAACAGTCCAGCGCCTCAGGTCGACCAGGGTCGTCTCAAGTGATGATGATTTTCGCAGGTTGTCTCTATCCAGGTTTAAGACCATGGTTTTGCTGGAAGTCGATGCAACAAAACTTGGATTATCATTATTGACCTTTGCTGGTACTTTGTGTTCAAACGAGGAACTGGGACAGATTTTCAATGATGTTTTTGCACCGAAATCTTCTGGAACAATTCTCAAGCGTTGCAATTCCATGTGGAGGTTTTCGTGTTGGCTGCAAACCAAGTTTTTGGGGTCTCCGTTCAGCCAGAGCGAGGGCATTGTGTACACCTACATTTGCCACCTTCGCACTTCAGAGGCTGGGGCAACAACGCCAGCACAATTTGTTGAGGCATTGCGCTTCTCAAATGCCCTGCTTGGTTTTTGCAAGACCAGCCTTGATGACATGCTCAGTGCACGTGTTGTGGGGGCCTCACATGCCATATATCTTACAAAGAGGGTGCGCCGGCCAGCAGAGGTGCTCACTGTCTCCGAAGTTCAACAGCTGGAATCCATTTGTTTGCAAGATGAGTTACTGCATCACCGTGTCATTGCTGGTCATTTTCTCTTTTGCATGATGGCTGCTGCAAGGTGGCATGACTCAATGCATGTTGTTTCCATGGAACTGTCGAAGGCAGACCACCTTTGCTTGTTGGAGGCGGCAACGTCGAAGCACAAGTCGTCCCGCACCAAGGAACAACAAAGGGAGCTGCTGCCTTTCACGGCACTGGGACAGACCCTGGCTGTTGAAAACTGGGCAGATTCATGGTTGAGTGCAAGAGAGGATTCAGGCAGCTTTGCATGGTGCCACTTTTTGTGTTCCTGGTCCGAACATCAAGGCGATTGGGCAGACACAAAGATGTCAACTGCTGAGGCCACATTCTGGCTGAGGGAATTGCTGGAGCCCGTGGTTGGGCCTGACCGGTCAGCGGTGCTGACTGTGCACGGCTTGAAGGCCACGATGTTGAGCTGGGCAGCTAAGAGCATGTTGTTCACCCCGGAGGAGCAATTGGCGCTTGGACACCATGTGAGCTCTCACTACAAGTCTGCGCTGATCTACTCCCGTGACAATCAGATCGGCCTCTGCAAAAAGATTCATGACATGATGGACAAGATCAAGGCAGGTACTTTCAACCCTGATGGCAGTCGTGTTCAAAGGTTGCTGCAGCTTACGATGGCCAGGGCTCAAGAATTGCAGTCAGATGATGATAGTGACTCCTCATCCATCTCTACTGATGCTTCAAGTGTGGCCTCGTCAGAGGGCGAGCACCGCGAGCAGGAACCGTCCTCTTTTAGACGGCTGGATGCAGCAGACATTGACCGAGATCACTGCTTCATCAACACACGATCCAGGGTCGTTCACTTGCAGCTTCTGGGACAACAGAAATTTTGGTGTGGAAGATGTGCCTCCTCATCATTCAGGAAGGCATCCAGGGATGATTTGGCCAATGCGGAGACCGTGATCTGTGCCAGCTGCTCACACTCTTTCAGAGCGGCAAACCCGGACAGTGCAATTTAAATGAACCTCAGTGGCGGCAGTCCCGGCATTCCAAAGATTTTGCAGGGAACGAGGCATTTGCTGTCGCGCATCAGATTAAAAAGAAAAGGTTCTACTTCAGTGAGTCGTTTTAATTTGCTTCTTTCTGAGCATAATTGAGTGCAACCAGTTGCATCTTTTCATACCAAGTTGCAACATGTCATTCACGCCAACTCACACCATGACCAAAATTGCATTTCAAACCGGAGCCATTGCAGGACCACTCAACAAGAACCCAATGCCTAACATGTTTTATTTGCATGTGGCAGAGGTCAGTTGTGAATTGTCCTTGTGATCGGAGTATCCGAGTTCATTTGCAATTTTTTGGCTGAGCTGCGTGAACACCACGACATTGCACAAAGTTTAGCTTGGTACGCCAAATTTTCATGGCTAACCAACCTTGTGTGAAGTTATTGTAACGCTACACGGGATACTCATGTGTCTTGGTTTCCTCTCCTTCACTCCCCCCAACTTTGTTTCATTGTGGACCCTCAACTGGCTTCAATAACTGAATTTGCATTCTTTCAGATAGCCCTCATTGGGCACCTGCCCGCGAGCTCAATGGCAATTGATTCCAAAGTTGCTTTCACAAATCGCGCACTGGAACTGGGGATTACAGAAGCTGAGATTGATGCGCTGAAGGGAGTCAACATAACCAGTTATGCTTCCTATGCTTATTGTTGCAATTTTCAGCCTGGTCAAGCTGATGATGCACCTCTGACAGCCTTTTTGACCGCAACGCTGGGAGCCGAGCCTTCAGCTTCAGTTGCATCGAAGTTTCGTAGGCTGTTTTTCGAGGCGCATGCACTATCACTCGAAGACTTGAAATCAAGAGCAGAACGGTCTGAGTCAAGTGAAGCTCGGGTCATCCCTTTGGCAGAAAAGATGGACAGGATTAGGCTCCAAAAGGAGCGACTTGCTGGCATAAGTTTTACTCCACAATCAGAGCCGTCGCATAGCCTTATTGACAAGGTTTGCCAGCAACTTGACGACAATGTGGTCTCATACATTGAACTTCAGAAATGTACGTCAAGACAAGATGAAACCTTGCATGCAAAGACAGATACTGCCTTGTCTTTGGACCTGTCAGGTGGCCTGAAACTCAGTAAAAGGCAGAAGTTGGAAGATACAAACGTGACAGGAGAACATCGCCTCAGACAGGCATTCTTACGTAGGAACCTTGCCTACGACCTGGCTGGCATTGGAACCTTTTCAGTGATGGATTTGTGGACGCAGAAGCTATTTGAAAAGATGAATGAGGCCCCTTTGGCAAATTACCGCAGTATTTCAGCTGAGCAGATTCTCAGCGCCGACAAGGCTCTTTGGGTAAAGCTGTCGAACGAAACCAGGGGACAGCTTCAGCCCAAAACGGGAGATCCAAAGGCATTTGACACAGCCTTTCAGAAGTTTTCTGAACACCCTGAAGTACTGCAGCACATGTCTCCGTTGCAAAGCAGCACATCATCCAGACCTGAGCAAGGTGCGGGCTTTCCCCACTCAGCAAAAGGAAAAGGTCAACAGTTTTCTGAGGGCAAAGGCAAACAGGGCAAGGGCAAGGCCAAGGCGCCCGGCCCTGGGATTCAAGTTCCTGACAACTGCGAAATTTTTGTTGACGGGAAGCAACTATGCAAGCGTTGGCAGATTGGAAGATGCACTGCAAAGGTTAAACCAGGAAAGAGATGCATGGTTGGTTATCATATGTGCTGGAAGAAGGGATGCCACAAGAACCACCCGGGCAACGAATGCCCAATCTGACACTTGCGAGCGGAGGAGCAGTTGAATTTCACCCCTACACATTTTGTGGAGGATGCAGTTTTCACCTTGCAACCAGTGACTATAGAAGTTTGCTGTGGGTCAGCGGGATTGTCTTCCGCCTTAAGGCGTCTGGGTTTCCACGTCCACACAATCGACCACGCAGCCAACCGGCACTCACCAAAGGTTAGAACGCTGGTTTTGGATGTTTCAAATCTGCAGCAACTGCAGTTACTGGAGTCAATGATAAAGTTTGTCAAGCCTTGTTACATACACCTGGGCTTGCCGTGCGGTACTTGCCCCAGAGCAAGAGAAAAGCCCATGCCAAAAAGCATGGGTGGGCACATAGGCCCTCAACCTTTGAGGGATGCCGACGACTTGTTGGGCCTGCCTCACCTTTGTGGGGCTGACCTGACCAAGGCAACCTTGGCGAACCAGCTCTACCGTGCAGCAATTGTCATTTTACAACTGTGTTTTGCTTTGGGTTGCCTGGTGTCCATACAGAACCCCGGCCGCTCCTGGTTGTGGCCACTGCTGGCGCTCCTGGTTCATGAGACTCAAGATCAACCTTTTATGCTGTGGTATTCGAAATTGGAGACAGTTTATTTTGATGCATGTGCGCATGGCAGCTCAAGAGACAAGCGCACGGAACTGCTTGCCATGAGTGACCTATTTTCCACCCTGGCAATTGACTGTTCAAAGGACCATCAGCATGCCTCCTGGCAGCCTTTTCGTAGCGAGCATGGCGTTGTTTTTCCGACAGCTATGGAGGCTGAATACCCTCCACTGCTATGCAACCGCATGGCTGAATGTGTGCGAAAGTCGGCAGAACAAATGGGGGTCATCCCAAGCCTTCAACCACGCCTGAAGGAGCTGCTCAACCTCAGCTTGGGGCATCAGACCTTGCGGCACGAGCCGTTGATTCCAGAGTATGCAATGGTTTTTCACACAGACGCCCCCATTCAGCATGAATCACATAAGCTCCTGTCAGCTCCTTTTTCACAGGGGCACCATAGCACTGAGCAGCCAGAAGAGACACAGGTACCACAGGAACACGAGCTGATACTTGCAAAAGAGCGCTTGGCCACTGTTTTCAACCTGCGCAAATTGACAAACGAGCTGAAGTGCCAAGAGTTGGCCCTCAAGGACACAATGCACCCAGATGTCAAGCGATGCACAGTGACCAAGAACATCCTCCTTTTTGAACACGCCCTCAAGCAGCTTGATTTTTGGGATATGGAAGTTGTTTCCCTGTTGAAGCAGGGAATTCCTTTAGTTGGGTTGCAAGCTGCGCCTAAGGGATACAGAGAGCAGCTGGTGCCAGCGTCCATCACAGAGGATGAGTTGCTACAATCATCAGCTTGGAGGCGGAAGTCGCTGATGTGCCAATCCAAGCGCTCCAAACCTGAGGAGGAAGCCGCTCTCCTTGAAACTACAGCTGAAGAAGTGGCAAAGGGTTTTTTGGAAGGGCCACATTCGGGGCAGGAAATCTCCGTTTTGTTGGAAACTGAGGACTGGTCCCTCAGCCCGCGTTTCGTCCTTTTCCAGGGCACTGGTGGCAAGATCCGGGTGATCGATGATGCAAAAAGGAGTGCGGTCAATGCAGCTTACAGTTCCACGGTTAAATTGCAACTCCAGGACGTGGACTATGCAGCTAACATGGTTCTGTTTTTGATGTCAGAAGCGGCGGCAGCCGGTGTGTCGGGAGATGAATGGATGGGCAAGACCTTTGACCTCAGCAAAGCTTACAAACAACTTGCCATTCTCCCTGCTCACCAACAACATGCGGTGGTAGGATTTCCTGTGAGTGGCACTTGGAGATTCCATCAAAGTATCTCCCTGCCCTTTGGTTGCACTGGAAGCGTGTACGGCTTCGTGAGGGTGTCTCAAGCCATATGGTACGTAGTGACTAAGCTGCCGTCTGCGGTATCAAGTCACTATTTCGATGACTTCCCCACTTTGGAAAGAGCCCCGGGCTGCAGGGTTCTTTCTCTTGCGTTCAGCGCAGTGCTGGACGTGCTGGGGTGGGAACACGCCAAAGAAGGCGATAAAGCGTTGAACCTTGCTGGTGCCTTCGACTTGCTGGGCGTGAACTTTAACCTTGCCTTGACCCCCAAAGGGATTTTGCAGGTCACCAACAAAACTACGAGAATTGAGAAACTCTGCGCTCTTTTGGATAAAGTCAAGAGTGCAGGAGAGATCACCATAGCACAGGCCAGCGAGTTGCAGGGCCTCCTGAAGTTTGCCATAGGTTTCTTTTCAGGGAAAGCCTTGAAACACTTGGTGGCAGCCTTCATGCCATACGCTGAATAAAGGCTTCGAGCTCATCGCCCACCATGAGGGCTCTAACTAGAGCTTTGGCAGACATGAAAATTGCGTGGCCAGTCTTTGCTTGGACGAGACGGGTGTGCTCGTTTTCCAATCCCGGGGTTTGCCATCGCGGCATAAACTGAGTGAGGCCATGCGTCGCTTCAATGTTTCCGACGGTGGCGTTGTCGATGCCTCCACTGAACTTGCCACCGCAATAATTGAACTCCATGGACGACCTTTCAGTGCTGCTCTCCTTTTCCACAGGGGCACAACACCTGAGCACCAAACACGAAATGCCAGTTGACAAAGTCGCCTGGACATCGTTAAAAATGCAGATCCAGCAACTGCATAGCCATGCTCAAACCTTTAGTTGTGAAAACGCCCCAGACCAAGGAGCAAGCAGAAAAAAGTGAAAGACTGCACGGAACGCCATTCAGACACTTCATTTCAGTGATGTCAGCATGTGCATTCGTTTTCGGTGATTTCCTTTTCTCCGTGTTTACTTTCCGGCGTATTTGCGTATCCCTCATTTATACCCATATGTATATATACATATATATATACATAGGTATAAGTGGCGTATACCTGCGTTTATGCACCTAAGTTGTTTCTTATAAGATGAGTGCTATCACGAAGTGAGAGCATTATCTTTGAAGGAAACAATTTGAAAAATTTGACACAACACTCAAACAAATTTTTCCTTAGGTGCAAAACCTGGTGCTTGGCAAAAAACATTTGCTTTGTTGCGTATTTTATTTCTCATGAGGATTTTAACACTGTGCTTCCAACCTTAAGTTTTAACACACAGTTTGCCACTCTTCCTCATGAACTCAATCCATCTTTATATCAACATGGCCATTATCATCTCAAGGGTGAGGTTGAGGTGGGTTAAAAAAGAAAACAGACAACAGTTCCACCTTCACAACCTTCTTTCTTTTGGCCCGCCCTCCCATCCCTTGTGGTGGGGGGCACAACACCTGAGCACCAAACACGAAATGCCAGTTGACAAAGTCGCCTGGACATCGTTAAAAATGCAGATCCAGCAACTGCATAGCCATGCTCAAACCTTTAGTTGTGAAAACGCCCCAGACCAAGGAGCAAGCAGAAAAAAGTGAAAGACTGCACGGAACGCCACTCAGACACTTCATTTCAGTGATGTCAGCATGTGCATTCGTTTTCGGTGATTTCCTTTTCTCCGTGTTTACTTTCCGGCGTATTTGCGTATCCCTCATTTATACCCATATGTATATATACATACATATATACATAGGTATAAGTGGCGTATACCTGCGTTTATGCACCTAAGTTGTTTCTTATAAGATAGCAATGGCAGATGCAAGAAGGGGAAGCATTGTTGTATCAAATGTCACCGCACAAACCACAGTCTTGTGACGTGCCGCACCAACTGACTAGGTGACAACAATACAGTTTCACAGCGTGACTTCTTGAAGAGAAGGCTGGAGCATGCGAAAGAGGCTTTCACAAAGAAGGTAAACAAGACTGGCGAAAAGCCTATGGTGTGTCACTCAATCGACCAAGTCGAAGAAGTTTCGTATCACCCGGTGGAGCAACAGGTTTCACAGCACTTGCAAAATCCAAGTTGCGGTATCACGAAATTTTCTGGCAAATGTGTTGAAGATTTACTTTTTGTGGAGATTTTTGCAGGGACGGCACGGCTTTCAAAAATTGCAAGAGATACAGGCTTCCAAGCTCTGCCAATTGACAAAACTACAGCAAGGGCGAGTCAGATTTTCATTGCACAGTATGATCTGACGGAACCAGAATCCTTACAAGCCATCATTGAAATCCTCACCACCGAAAAGGACAGGATACTGGCAGTGCATTTAGCACCTGCCTGTGGCACAGCCTCAAGGGCAAGAGAGAAAAAACTGACCTCCTTTGCAAAGCGCTTCGGTCGCAAAAGCAACCAATGGGGATTGATGGACTTTCAGGTTTGGATAAAGTGCGGACGGAGACAGCAAACCTTGTTTATGCAGCCACAGCCAAGTTAATTGAAGTATGTTACAATCTTCAGATTCTGTGTTCAGTGGAAAAACCAGAAAACTCTTTGTTTTGGTTTTTCCCAGCAATTGCAGCAATCATGGAAACAATCGGTGGACACAGTGTGTCATTCCACAACTGTATGCATGGAGGGACCCGCAACAAGCTTACAAAATGGTGGGCCACTGACGAGACCTTCGAAGCCTTCAGAGTTTTTTGTGACAACAGCCATAGTCATGCCAAATGGAACCCAGTGCCAGTGGGGAAAAATCTGCAGTTCCCCACGGCGGCGGAAGCAGCATATCCACACTTGCTTTGTAAGCGAATCATGGCAATTCTTTTGGACTATGCGTTACAGCATGGCGCACAAAACCCTGTGACTTTGCAAACACAATTGCCATTGTCGAGCACGACATCGCACCGTTGGGTGTTGGACATGCTCCCCAAAGGGAAGAAGCTGAAACCACTAGTCAGTGAGTTCAGGGACTATGTTTTCTTCTTAAATGCTGTCAACTGCGATCCAGAAGATTCAGTTTTCTTTTCAACAAAGCCCAAAGGGGCCAGAATCGTTCAACGACAGATTCAATGGGGGACGATACGGGTCGATGAACAAGTTGGTGGGAATGTTTTTTACTGGTCTACAAGGGAAAAAGAGTACAAATTGGACAGGGAATCACCCATGTTGGGAAAGGTAGGGGTACAGACTGTTTTTCCAGCGGAGCTGTGCACTATGGGCATCCCAAGAGACCCTTGGGATTTTCTGGCTAGAGCAATTGAAGTGGGACACCCGCGATCACTGGCAATACACTTGAATGAAGAGGTAACCAACATGTTGCAACAAAACTTTGCAGGTGATTTACACTCTTTGGTGAAGGAGCGAGCAGCATATCTGATGAAGTGGACCACTAGGTGCAAAGAGCTTGAGTCAAAAGAGAAAGAACTGCATGGCTCACTGAAGCCCCACTTACAACAGGTACTTCGTGGGAAACGGTTATTGGTTTTCCAGGAGATGCTGAACGACCTTGGTTACCCCGATGAACACTTGGTACAAGACATCTGCAAGGGTTTTAAACTTTCGGGATGGTTGCAAAAATCAGGGATCTTCCCACCAGCGTTTAAGAGACCTGCTTATGACATGGACACTGCGAAGAAACTTGCAAAAGGGGTTAACCACAGCATTTGCAAACAGGTAGCAGAATCACCTGATGATGCTCTTAGCCATGAGGTTTGGAAGCAGACGCAGGAGGAGTTGGAGAAAGGTTGGACATGGCTGGATGACCATTGCGACTTGAAAACAAAACTGCTGGCGAAGAGGTTTGGCTTGCAGCAAGGCGAAAAGGTGCGCCTTATTGATGACTGCACTATAGGTGGTTTCAATAGTACATGTGGGTCGAGCGAGAGGCTGAGGGTTCACTCTGTAGATGAGATGGCGGCCTACATTGCCTGGTGCCTTACACACCTCACTGAAGGCTCTATGGACGAAGTAGTTGGAAAGACATATGATCTGAAAAACGCATACAAGCAGTACGGAGTCTGTGTAGAAGACAGAGAAACACTGCGCTTAGCTGTTTGGAACCCCGAAGAAAAAGCAGTGAAATTTCTGGGCATAAATGCCCTGCCCTTCGGGGCTATAGGGTCAGTGAGTGCCTTTTTGAGGATATCAATGGCAGTTTGGTTCCTGGGGATTCGTGGCCTTCGTCTGTGTTGGACCAGTTTTTTCGACGATTTCACGGTTCTTTCCAAACGTTTGTCCTCCAACAGTGCAGCCATAGCATGTGAGAGTTTGTTCAACCTGTTGGGGATTCAGTTTGCACGTGATGGAAAGAAAGCAGTCGCCTGGGACACTACAGTCAAGACCTTGGGGGTGCAATTCAACCTGAGGCCCTCGGAACAGAAAGGAGTAGTACTCCTGGGACATACAGAGAGCAGAATTGAAGAGTTGAAGACTGTATTGAGCGGTTTCCTGGAATCAGGTGTCATGACACCAAAGGATGCTGAACGTTTGAGAGGACGACTGCAATGGTTTGAAAGTTTTGCGGGAGGGCGCTTGGCACAGCAGGCGTTGAGGAAGCTTAGCAGTTTGGCTTCTCAAGGAAGGACCCAGAAAGCGCTGACTGGGGCAGAACTTTTGGCCTTAAAGTTTTTGAGAAACAGAGTTTTGTCGGCGCCTCCAATGCGGATACAATCAACAAACCTTAGAACTTGGCTTGTTTTTAGTGACGGAGCTTGCGAAGGTGAACAGAATAAAGAAGGAACAGTTGGAGCCATTTTGGTAAACCCTGAAGGGGAGCTGACTCAGTACTTCGCAGAGAAGGTACCAAAGAGACTGATGGACAAGTTACTCAGTCAATCTGAGCATCCAATCTTTGAACTGGAGCTTATACCAATAGGGTGCGCCATGTCGCTTTGGGGGCCAAGAATGAGACACAGCCAATGTGTTGTGTATTTGGACAACGAGGCAGCAAGAGGTGCACTTTCACATGCAGCAACGAATACAGAACATGGTCAAAAGATCATTGAACGTTTTGTCAAAGACGAGATGCTTTACCAAATCAAGCTGTGGTTTGCTAGGGTACCGACTAGCAGCAACTTGGCTGACAAACCCAGCCGCTTGGAAACCTCGGAGTTAGACGCCTTAGGCGTAGAACGTGTGACCATTGACTGGTGCGAGGTGGAAGCACAGTTAACGGCAGGAACGGGATCAGATGAATTGGGGTTCAAAAACGGGATCCTCGTACATTCCCCCGCTGTGCCTTGAAAAAGTGCTAGCGTGCTTACAGCATTCCATGTTCGATTGTTTGTTTTCCGAAGCTGCATTTTTCACTTGTGAATTTTTGGTCAGAAGATCAAATCCATTCAAGGAAGTTTCTCTGCGCGACGTATGGCGTTTGATATGTATATGTATATGTATATATATATATATATACATATGATTTATATATATACTGTCTAGATAAGTTTGCATGAGGGTTTCGTGGTGCCTTGCACTCAGCCGGTTTCTAAGGGTTCAAATAAGGGGTTACTCAATGCAAAGCAGTGATGATCCCTTTATTTGAACCAAACAGAAAAATTTTTGTAGTGACAAAAATTAGGCTGAGAATTTAAATGCACACCAGATGTTTTATGAAACCCGGTATCTGAAAATGTCTTCAACAAAATGCAAACTTTTTCCTGACAGTTTCAAAACACATGGTACGATAGGTACAGATGTGTTTAAACCTTGGTTTCTTGTTTATGAGAAAATCTCATGAAACAAAAACCTTACCTGAAAATCTGAAGGAAACTTTTACTATATGTTTCCGCGCTCGCCTCAAGAAAGGGTGGGTGGTGTGGGATCCGTCTTGCTTTTTCGGCGAGAGTTACCCACCCTGAAACTGGATTTCTCCCTCCCTTTTTCTCTTCCTTGAAACAACGGATACCTTCGGGTAAGGGTTGTTTCTTCTTTTCACTACAGACGCTTTGCGAGAGTAGTGAAATGCCTAACCCTCCCGTTGTTCAAAAACGGGATCCTCGTACATTCCCCCGCTGTGCCTTGAAAAAGTGCTAGCGTGCTTACAGCATTCCATGTTCGATTGTTTGTTTTCCGAAGCTGCATTTTTCACTTGTGAATTTTTGGTCAGAAGATCAAATCCATTCAAGGAAGTTTCTCTGCGCGACGTATGGCGTTTGATATGTATATGTATATGTATATATATATATATATACATATGATTTATATATATACTGTCTAGATAAGTTTGCATGAGGGTTTCGTGGTGCCTTGCACTCAGCCGGTTTCTAAGGGTTCAAATAAGGTTCGCTGACTCCCCAATTTCTGTGAAAAAAAGTGGTGACCGCCATCCTGTCCACAACATCCGAAAGGCAATGTTTTCAGTTTGCACATGTCCAGCGTTTTATTTCATGTGAAGTTGCGTCGGAGCAGATTCAACGTTTATTTTTTATTTGTGGCAAAATGTCTTGGCTTTATGTGGCTCTTTGCCTTTTTAATTTGTTTTGCGTAGCTACGCGTTCACGTTCGCAAGGCAGGGTTTGACAAGGGGTGAACCGGTTTCAAATAAGCTGCGGCTCACTTTAGTGATACGCCTTTGTTTGTATGAGGTTCACAGGTGGGATGCCACCGTCCTCTTGTCTGTCCTCTTGCGTTCGTGTCGTTGTTGTTTGTCCTTCTGGTGTCCGTTTCTCTACGCTTCCCTCCTTACGCTGGTCTTCTACTACCGCGTCCCTCTGAGCTTGTGTGCTCTCTGGTGAGGAGGAAGTATTGAACGGAAATCTCCTTTGATGACAAACAACTTTAACAAACAAAACCCAACCTTTTCCAAGGTGTAAGGTTCTAAGCTGGTTTTGTTTTACAAAGAAGTTTCTTGGTCTTGAGTGATCTGTTTAACTTCTTTGTCCACCGTTTATTTCATTTCAAGGGTGGGTGGGTGGGACAATGTTCTCACCGCCTGGAGGTCTGACCCCCACACCCATCCCACCTCCAGGCGTGAAGGGAAAGCCCCGAACGCAAACGGATGAAGGTTCGCTGACTCCCCAATTTCTGTGAAAAAAAAGTGGTGACCGCCATCCTGTCCACAACATCCGAAAGGCAATGTTTTCAGTTTGCACATGTCCAGCGTTTTATTTCATGTGAAGTTGCGTCGGAGCAGATTCAACGTTTATTTATTTTTTATTTGTGGCAAAATGTCTTGGCTTTATGTGGCTCTTTGCCTTTTTAATTTGTTTTGCGTAGCTACGCGTTCACGTTCGCAAGGCAGGGTTTGACAAGAGGTGAACCGGTTTCAAATAATAAAGAATGCCCTCATTGGATCCGCTTCTTTTTATAAGTCGATGCTCGATAATGCCTTACTCCGAGATCCGGATCGTGGCCTCTCTCATTTCAAGGACACATTGAGACCATACTTCGTGAAGGGAGTAAATCATGTGTTCCTTTGGCGATTCCTCCAGATGTTTCGCACATATCGAAGCCAGAGTGAATTCGTGCACTGGATAGGGCGATTTGAGATCGCACAGAAGCGTTTGTTGGCTTCTTGGTCCGATCTGCTGGACATATCCGATCTTCCCGAAGCAGGCACTCCGGCATTTACGGCAGCACTCACAGATGAGCAAAGACTGCACTATAATGGAATAGTATCAGATGAAGATAAGCTAGCTTATCAACAAACATTGAGAGAACAGACCATAACCAACAGAAGGACCCGACATGCACAGCAGTTTCCATTGTCAGACAATTTGATGTCACTGATTTTCTTAGTCCAAGCAGACCTCAACGAGCAACAACGTGAGCGTTTTGTCTCGTCCATGAACATCCGTCAGATTGCAATGCCTCAGTATACCTATCTCCAAGTGAAACAGCTGTTCTTAGAACTTTTTGCAGTTTCTCGCACAGGTGTTGCCGACCCAAACATCACGCACCGCAAGCGGTCCAACTTCTACGTCATCGACGAGGGTGAGACCGAAGAAGGTGAATACGGATTTTGGGTCTTTGATGAAGAGACGGGTGAAGAAGGTTTCGCAGGTCTGTACACGGAGAACGAGTTCTGGGTTCTCAGCGCCAAGGGTTCATACTCTAAGCGCCGTATCTACGGCAGGTCCTTCAAGAAAGGTAAACCAAAAGGTTATGGCAAGAAAGGAGGAAAAAGATCAAGACCCGGCTTCCGCTCGAGGTCAAAAGGCAAAGGTTTTGCAGCATGGGAAGATGACCAGCAAGACACAGCTTTCTGGGGAAAAGGCAAGGGCAAAGGAAAAAGTAAAAAGGGCAAGAAAGGAATGATGAAAGGAAAGGATTCTTTCAAAGGAATGCCTTCATGGAAAGGAAAAGGAAAAGGTGATGCGAAGAACAAAGGAGGAAACAATCCATTTTTGTCACAGCCTCCACAAGCTAATGTAGCACAAGCTGCAACATCTAGTGCATCACAAGCCCCTGAAAAACAAGAAACAGCCCATGCCAAAGAAAGCTGGGGTTATGACTATGACACCTATTGGACAGATGACTGGTCAGGTTATGAATCCTACTATGGATATGATGGAGATTACTCCCAAGGTGATTGGTACAATTGGTCTTATTTTGCTTCCGCTGAGGAACTGACCGCATCCGAGGACAAGCATCAAGACGTCATTTCTGAGGACGGACAGACCGACAAGATCAACCGGTTCTGTTTTTCAGGCATTAGCTTGTTCCGATCTATCGGATACGAACTTGTAGAAGCCCTCACATTCATGCTTCTGTTCGTGTCTGTGATGTACCAGTGCTTTTGTGATTTGAACAGGTCACTATTGAAGAGCATCCGCCAAGTTGAGAAGAGTGTTTCTACCGAAATCGGTGATCTGCATTCGTTTCAGCCGCGCACAAGCCCGCTCAATTCCGTCTCTACGGAAGAGTGTGTATTTCTCAATTATGATCATGGTGCCCAACAAGCATTGCTTTGTGAGTATGTAGATTTAGGTTCTCATCCGACTTATGTCATTCTTGATTCAGGTTGCACTCGAGCCATGGGATCCCGCTTTGCCATCGATCGCCTTGTACAGGCTTGCCAACAACATCCCAAGCGTGATCATATCTGGTTTTCCAAGCAACCATGTTCGAGTAAGTTTTCATTTGCAAATGGAGAACAATCTACTGTCAAAGAAAGATTAGTGATTCATTTTCGCAATGATCATGCACAGACTGGTTGGATAACAACATGCGTTGACATCCTGGATAAAGGTAAGGTTCCTATCCTCTTTTCGGTTGAACAAATGAGGAATCTTCGCATGAACATTGAGCACACTCCTGTAGGTGAGTTCATGACTTGTCCACTGTTTGGAATGCAACGCACCGCATTGGCGGTCAGTACATCCAACCATCCAGTTCTTGACATTATGGCTCTTGCGACTTCCAGTTGGAAACCGATGTACAGCTTTCAGTCCGAAGACATCACATGCCCAGCATGCAATGGTAAACATCGACCACATACAAACAAGGAAGGTTGCAAGAGATTCAAAGGATCAGAGCCTAAGCCAGCAGAGGTGCCGAAACCGGCCAAGCCTGATTCTAAGAAGAATGTCAAGAAGGTAATTCAGCCTGTTAGCAAGTTAGAAGTATCAGCTCAACCTTTTGACCTTGATGAAGAGCCAATGGTGGCCTCTGGGCCAAGTTCCGGTTCAAAGGACGGTATCCCAAGACGTCGGGAACCTCAGATTGAAGAAGAACCTGAAGTCAAACCGGAACCAAAGGTTGAAGTAAAACTTGAAGAGAAGAAGGAACCGTCACCTAAGGGAACATTGTCATTAGCACTTCAGAGAATTCATGATAAGCTTCAGTCCCCTACTGAACTTCTCAAGTTGCATCTGAAGCATTATCATATGACTACTGAACAATTCAAAAGACGAACATCAGCTCTGAAGTTGCCAAAGGAAATTTATGACAAGTTTGATCAGATTACCAAATCATGTGACACATGTTCCACGGCCAGGATTGCACCATCCCGAGCTAAGGTTTCAGGAATCCGAAGTGAAGTCTTTGGTGAACTTACTTTCATTGATCATGGAGAAGTTCCTATCAATCCTCAGTCAAAACTTCAATTCTTACTTTTGTATGATGGTGCAACTTCATTGACTACTGCCTTTGTAGTTCAAAACAGGTCTGACACGGTGACGATATCTCATCTTCAAGAGTACTTTGAAACTTATCAGCTGAATCCAAAATATATTGTTGCCGATCAAGCTTTCATGGGCACTGAAATGGAGAACTACTACAACCGGCACAGCATCAGGCCAATCTCTCTAGGACCAGGTACACCATGGCCAAACCGAGCTGAGGCAGCCATTCGCATGTTTAAGAAACAGGTCTCATTAATGCTAATTTCCTTGAAAAACGATCCTTTGCTTGCCAACATTACTTACAAACAGTTGTTGAGACAAGCCTGCATTTCAAGGAACACCATGGTAACACTTGGTGGTGTCACTCCTATTGAATTAGCATTTGGAAGAAGACCTGCCGATCTTACGGCGATTGAGCTCATGAATCCAGCACAGCTCACGACTGAGGCCCCTGCTCCTGAGAGACAGATTGAAGCACTAAGGTCACTGGCGATGCGAAAGTTTCTAGAGGCAAAACAGTCTGATGACCTTCGAAGAGATATTGCAAGCAAACTTCAACTTAGTGATGGACCATTCTTTCCTGGTGACAAAGTTTACTATTGGACCGAAGACAAATCAAAAATCAAATCAGACGGTTCACATGGAGGAAAATGGATAAAAGGAAAGTTGGTTTCTGTTGATGGAAGCATGGTTGGAGTTGACTTAGGAACCAGAATCGTGAAGGTCAAGATTAGTAAAATAAGAAAAGACCATAATCCTATTGAGGATATCGACATTCCTTTAGAACCAATTGCACTTGCCAGTGCCGACTTTTCGGCCAAAGCTGCCGCCGGTGCCGAATCTTCGGCCAAGGGCGCCTGTACAGCAGTGAAGTCCACATGCCGCTCAGATGACCATGCAAATAACATCATAGATAACGATGCCATTCAGACAGGTCCTGAAGGTATTCAATATGGTAGTTATACATGGGAGCCTGCTATGACAGGAAAATTAGATTTCCTTGAGCTGTTTAGCGGCTCTGCCAAGCGGCAGCAATGCAAGGGCTTCGAGTTGGCGCTCCAATTGACCTGCGCACAGGTTACGATTTGCTCACTGCCGAAGGCCGGCGAAAGGCAATGGAAGTCATTGAGCGACAACAGCCAAAAATCATCCACATGGCACCTGTTTGTGGACCATGGAGTCAAATGCAGAACATTAATGATCCTGCAGATACTTATCAGAAAAGGAAAAAGTATCTTCCCATGGTAGAATTTTGTGCAAGAGTCGCTCTTTATCAGATTGAACATGGTAGATTTTTCATCATTGAAAATCCTGCGACTTCCAAGATTTGGTTTACCAAACACTTTCAACGCCTTCTCATGAAGCACGCCGTAACCTATGGGACATTAGATATGTGCGCGTTTGGCATGAGAGACCCGAATGGATACTATTACTATAAACCAACATCTTTACTTCACAATTTTCCTGAGGGAGTCTTGAATCCAATTTTCAAGAGATGTAATAGTAAATCCAAAAAGGATCCAACACATTATCATCAACCATTGGAAGGTAGTGCTCCGGGATATGGATCAAGAACGAAGTTGGCACAAGTTTATCCATACCGATTTTGCAGCACTTTGATCAGATGCATCCTTCCATTAGGAAATCCAAGGGCTCTCTATCCATCACAGCTGTCGCTTGCAGTAGACCTGCTGGAAGACTTGAATCTCGATGAATTGCGAGGAGTGCAAAATCAGCTTGCCGCACTTGCGGCATCCGAGCATCCGGTGTTGGCAACTGACTTGTGCGAACAGGGTCTTCCAGTACGTGATTACTACACGAAACGCTTGCTCAACCGCATTAATGCTCTGCCCGCTGGTAATGTTTATCACCCTGTTCAGATCGAAGCACAACAAGATGTTTCACATGTCAGACAGATGTATCTAAGTACGTCCATGTTTGACAACGCAGTCATTTTTCGTGGTAGTTTTCAGTCCTTACGAGTTGAATACCGCCACACGCACGGCGTACTCTTACTCTGCAAAAAGAAAGATGCGTCACATGTTTTCCTGCGCGTACATCCCAGAGATATGTCGCAGTTAATTGCTAGCCATTGGTCAGCAATATTGTTTTGGAACAATGACGGAAGCATTCCTACAGATAACACAGATGACATTCCTGAACAGAACACTAACACCGACCCTCCACCGGGTCTACCACCTCAGCAGAACAACGACCAAGATGATGAACATCCGCCTGAACAGCTGAACACACCACCTTCATCACCACACCTTCCAGATGTTCCCATGCCAGATGAACCGCACACGCCGCATCCCGGCTTTCCTCCTGATGATGATCAGTTTCATACACCATTTCATTCACCACCAAGACCAAGTGATGATGTGCCTGACAATGAGATGCATTCACCACAAGATGATCCACCAGATTTGCCACCTCATCCATCATCACCACCTGATCATCCTCAACCACCATTTCCTGGAGCCACTGGCATCCCTGTTGCTCCAGATACCATTATTGTGCCCAATACGATTATACCACCTAACATTGATGACACACCAATGACACAGAGCACAAAGCGTCCACCAGGTGATCCACCGATACCACCTGCAACTAAGGCTCGACCATCCAAACAAATGCCTCCTGCGACTTCAACCCAATTTCAGCCTAGTAACCATTTGGGGGGTGATACACAGCCATCAGTCACACCAAATACACAGCCATCAGTCACACCAAACGCGACCACACAACCCGCTGTAGTCGCTCCAAACGCTTCGAAACCGAAGAAACCCAAAAATGATCCTGTGCCTGATGACTTTGATGATGACGAGCCTGACCCAGATGCCGCACCATCCGGACACAATGGACCACCGATACTTCCGCTAGACGGAGATGAACCATTTAATCCTTCGCCTATGCCGGAGAATGATCCGCAACCGGACAATCAAGATCAGCAAGAGCCACAAGAAGAAGAAGAAGAAGAACCAGAAGAGGACACAGATGATACAATTCCTTATGGTTCAACAGATACCGATGAGACTCTTGACTACAATGATCTTGTTATAGATGATTCAAAATGGTGTTTCCTGTCACAAGAACAGAAGTTGTGCAGTAACACTGCTTCATTCTCCGTTCCAAGATTGATTGATGGTTCACCAGTAGCTCTGAGTAGTGTTGAATCAACCAATTCCATTGGAATGTCCTACTCCGTTGTTTCGGAGAAACAACGCACAAGATGCCGTAAGACCAGATCTGATATCATTGAAGAATATCACGGCATTAATGATGAAGACAAGGCTTTTATGACATTGTATTCCATGACAGACAAATTTTCTTATCTTGTTGGTAAGAAGAGAAAGGAGGCCACTCAGCAAGAGAAAAGACAACTTGCCAAACAGTTTTTAGATGCCAAGAAGGCTGAATGCCAATCATGGATTGACAATGAAGTTTTTGATCTTGTTGATATGAGAAAAACCAGAGTTCGGAATTTCGTTGCCGGAAGATGGGTTCTTACCGTGAAGAAAGACAAGGACGGTAATTTCCAGAAATGTAAGGCTAGATGGGTCCTCAAGGGTTTTCAAGACAAACAGAAGAACACCCAGCAAACAGATAGTCCAGCAGCCTCACGAGCAGGTTTTAGATGTGCAACACAGTTGGCTGCGAACTATCACTGGGACTTGTACCATATGGACCTCAAGACCGCTTTCCTTCAAGGTGAAGCCTATGATGAAACTCGCGACATCATTTGTCAGATTCCACCAGAGTATGGTTATCCACCTTACATTGGTGCTAGGCTTAAGAAACCTGGTTACGGTCTTAATGATGCGCCACGCCGTTGGTGGCAGATCATTGATAAAGCCTTACTTGATTGTGGACTTGTTCCCACACGCGCAGATCGATGTACATATGTTTTGTATGACAGTACTTCGACCTACCAACCACCTCGCAGTGTCAACACTGAACAGGTAACCATTTCTGAAGCAATTGACCATCTTATGGATCCGGTAGCCCGCAACAATGCCCAAGGACGCCGACCACATGGTTTTATTTGCCTTCATGTTGATGACCTGTTCATGGCAGGCGACAAGGTGTTTGAGTCCAAGGTTCTGTCCAGTCTGCGTAAGAATTTTGCGGTTGGTTCAGAAGATAAAAATGATATCATGTTTGTAGGACAACGCATCAAATGGAAGACACACGACAAGTATGGACCATATATCTCTGTTGACCAGAAACTTGCTGTTGATGCAGTTGAAGAAGTCAAGATCGATAAGTCTCTGAAAGATAACATCCAATGCAATCCACAACTTCATACTGCTTATCGATCAGTCCTTGGACAGCTCAATTGGTTACAGAGTAGAACTCAGGTTCACATTTGTTATAAGTTTTCGCGTTGTGCCTCAGCCGCTGCTAGTCCAACCATAGGTGATGTCAGGGAAATCAACAAGGTTGTCCGAACCCTCAAGAGTCAGTATGTTGATGGTAGATTCTGGCCTCTAAAGGGTTCTCAGCGTATCCTTGGCATGCCTGATGCATCCTATCGCAACAACAGTGATAAATCTAGTCAGCGTGCTCATGTCATTTTCTTAGCTGAAGACCGCAAATTGCCTTCCAAGGGAACATACCGCAATTCCGGTTACGACAAGCAAACACACCGTATAGACGGTTCCAATTCAGCAACTCGTGGATCGATTATTGACTATGAGAGTCATAAGATTACCACAACAACACAGTCCACTACTGTTGCCGAACTGAATGCATTAATGAAATGTTTTGGAACATGTCTGTTTTTGCGTGCACTCTGGGCCGACGTTAGTGGTGAGATCGCCCCCATACACATCCGAACTGACGCAAACAACTTAGTCACCACCGCTCAGACAACACACCTACCTGAACAGAAAGAGACCCATCATTTGATACAAATGTTAAGACATGAAAGTAACTCCGGACACTTAGACGACCTGAGTCACATTGCAAGTGAATATTGTCTGGCTGATCCACTTACTAAGTCTACAGCGAAACCAGACCAACTAGTGTCGTCTATAACCACTGGCAAACTTGAGAATGTTGATACGCATCCGCCATTCCGGTCGTTACTGAAACACAAGGCATGTTTGACTACATGGGTCATCGAAACGTTGTCAGAGCCACACCATGTATTGACATTTTTCTGTGAAGACATTTCAGATTATGTTTTTGTAATGATGTACTTAGGAGTAAATTTTCGTCTCAAGAAAATTTGTGTCTGCAATCTCTTGGCTCACAGGGGTTATATTGCTTTTTCTTTCGCGACGCCCGGACAAGAACGTCCCTTGGCACTGTTCTTAAAACCCCTAGGCCAATTCTTGGAGACACCTCGAAGATCTTGTTGAAGATCATTTTTTCTCAGAAGTCACAGCCGGAGAAAAGTGACTGACATTTTATGCCTCCGAAACTCTCAAAGCACAGCCGTACCGAACATTCCGCCTCTGCGGACGTTACTCCACGTGGCTTTCGCAGTCCTCGTGGCAGAAGACCTCAGCACACACCGCGTGGCGGTTACCAAGACCGTCCCGACAGAAGACAGTCGCGTGACACCCGAACTTACGAATCTCGTAGTAGGGCCATCGATGATGCATTCAACGCGACTCTTGATTCTGTACAGCTTAACAGCAGAATTTTTGCTCAGTGCATTTCACAGGTCCTTCGGAAACAATCAGGTGTCAAGAACAAAGAGGACCATGATTCCGCACTGGCGGATAGCACTTTTGAGACAACATCTCGTCACATGTCCTACTTATTTCGGCATACGAATCTAATGCATCGTGACGGATCATTGTCCTTGCATGAGCTTATTAGCCACGCTGGCACTGCCAGAAAAATCCGTACTCTGTTCCGTGACGGAAAGAAGTTTTTGCAAGAGTTTGACCCTAATGAACTTACAACGCTTGTCAAAAACAGAGAGAATACAGTTCGCTTCTTAATGCCTTTGGCCCATGTAATTTGCGACTCAAATAAGGCCCGGGCCATGATAGGCTATATTACCGCCGAAGATTTCCAACCAGGCATTGTTCCGGAATCGGACAACTGGTTTAAGCCTGCTGACTTCGACGATGAAGCGTCCAGAGAAGGACAGGCCGATATGCTTGATGGTCTCGACATTGCGAGCATTTTTATTCGTTTTGAAAGTGGCCATTCCACCAATGTTGAAATTCAGCACTGCCCATTTATGCCGAATATGTTCTCATTGAGATACCTTATCCATGGAGCAAACGAGAAAAACCTAGACTCCATCCGAAGACTTGGTTTGCTCCCGGGCGGCACCCGTGGTGGAAGGAACCACGTGCATTTCACCCTTGATTCATCACTCAGCACGATTAGAGACGTATTACGCCCCGAATCAGACTGCATTTTAATTGCACGACCTGGTGCCGTAGCCGGCCTTGGTCCGGTGATCACCCACAACCGATGTGTCCTTACCGATAAGACAGTGCCGTTTTCCCGCTTTTGCGGTGTTTGGTCCTTCGTTGATCGTACCTGGCTTGTTACTCCGGAACCGGATGAGCTTAAACGAATGAATGATTACACTTCTGATGTTGATCTTGCAATGCATGTATGCCACCACCAGCTTTACTGGGAGAAAAGGAATGAAAATGAACAAGATGGTATCTCCTGGACTCGTTCCGAATATGTGGAGTATGTGGCAGAAGAAATTGAAAAGATTCCTGTTGTTACTAAGTTTTTGGAAAATTTTCGTTGTACCGATCCCGGTCCGGCCAAGCCGATGCGCACCAACATCACTCCGAACGACCAAGAGCTTGGCCCCCCTGAGACAGAGGCAGACAAAAGGGTAAAAACCCTCAAGGCAGAGATTTCCCAGCGTTTTAAGAAACATCTTGCCAAGGAAAGAAACAAGGAGCAGTCTTCCGCCTCGGAGAGCGAAGCTCCCAAAAGAGTAATCAAGTCAAAACCTATGCCAAAGAAACAGAAGGATGCCGCCTCTGCGGCTAGCTCTGACCGAGGCACCTATGACACCGCCACTGGAATCAATACGCAGGTCGGATCTCCTTATGGTGGCCGTAGACAGGTTGTTAAGACACGAGCACGCCGTGAAATGAACACCCAGGCGCAAGAATTGTTCCGCGATGCGGACGCAGCACAAAAATTTTTCCAAAAATTTAAAAAGGATACAGATGAAATTCAATGGTTTCCTCGCCCTGCGGGTCCTCAATGCTGTAAGAATTTTGACGACTGTAACTGTGCAGAGGCCATGTTCTGGTGCCACCCTTGTGGCTTTGCCTACTGCTTGGAATGCCGCACTTGCGGCTTAGCATGCAATCACAGTATTGTTAATTATTCCTCTGAGTTGTCCGCCGAGTTTTTGCCAGACAGCATCGGTTCGTCCAAGTCGCCTTTCGATATCGAAGAATTGGTCGATGCTGTTCTTGCTGAATCCGCATATTTCGGAGCCACTCGAAGCGAGCACGCTCAAAACCGTCAGGATAAATTCTCGGAACTTATCACGCATCTGCGTGAAGGCCGATCCATGGGGAATACCTACCTGCAGTCTTTTGCACGGCATGGTATTGAGGATTTCGACTATACAGAATATATTTATGAAATGCCATTTGGAAGTCGAATCCCCTCTCTCCAGGAGCACTTTGTTGACGCCCAGGACCAGACGCCACTTCCGATCTGGCGACCTGAGGCTTTCTTCAAGTACCCTGACGGCGGTGACCTTAAGGAAGGAGAGATTCTCCGTTTATTGGAACTCTTCAGATCGTGCCTTCTCGGTAAAAGAGCAGTCCTCGGTGTTACCAAGCGCACTAAGGAAAACATCCATGAATTTCAGAAGGACACGTATCAGCTTGGCATTTTGACGTTGAACCTTGGTCACATCAACCGTATTCCGTATATCGGAGGTTGTTCAAAATTTCCTAAATGGGTCCGAACTGATATTAACCATCGTGCTTTGCCACATCTAGTGTTCCGCAATGCGGCCCATATTGTGTGCTTGTGCGAGGCTTCCGACGAATACGGAGGAATTGCCGTTCACAGAGAACTTGCCGAAGAGTATGGGATGATCGGCATGGTAGTTCACCCAGCAATTCAATCGCAGTCCGTTGCAATTTTTCTCCGTGGCTCACATGATGCCGGCTTATTTATTGAACTTTTATGTCATCACCAGATTGAGACAGGCAATAAAAGCAGCCCTTTTTGGATTTTGCATGGCGCCATTTTTTGCCTTTGCCATGGCATGAATACCAGTGGCGAATTTGTTGACCCTTCAACAGGTGCTCGTGTTCCGAAACCGGACATCGAGAAAAATGCCGAATCGACGGTTTATCAGCATGATCGTCCACTTGCATCGACGCTTGATTTCCTTGATCACTCGATCTGCGAGATCGACGGAGACGATGATCTTGCCGTTTCCGGCGTTGAAGTCTGCGATGTGAATCTTGGTGCTGACACACACGACGTACGACGTCTCATGTTAGCTGAATGCCGTGTAGCGGTTTTTCATATTTCGTCATATGCATGGAGTAGTGCTTATCAAGAGACATGCCAGAAATGGCTCCAGTTTGTCGCAAGCTGTGTTGAGCACCAGTGTGACTTTTTGTCAGGAGATGGCAACCTTTTCGCACAGCGAAGTTTCAAGTCCGATGACCATTCCGATTTTCGGACATGCATTATGATCGACATCCTTGAACGCTTCCTCCAGCAAATTAACCTTCACCGCAGTCCGATCAACCATATTACGTATAACGTAGTTTCATCGACCACTGCCGCTGATTACATCCGAAGCATGCATGGAGAAGATGCTGACTGTGATTCAATGCTTTTAATTTCTCTTTGTTACGGTAAGCAGATCGCTGTCACGGAAGCACGTGCCAAAGAAGATTCCGCTTCTGCGGATGGATTCGCAGGATCAGCCTTTTCCGACGAAGTTATGTTGAATGATGTTGAACAGTTAAAACATTTGTTGCCATATGACCTTGGTTTGGCTGAGAAAGACTGTGCATGGCACTTACCTCTCCTTACCTATGCCCAATTGAAATCTTTGAAAAATATGCGCATCCGATCCAAGGAATCAGAAGATAAAAGACGTGATAAATGGATGCATCGAACACAAGGATATCTCGAAGAACGAGAAGAGAGAAAGGACAGTGTACCGCCTTTGCGGACTGACTCATTCCGGAATGTGGGCCAGACAAGATCTCGATCAGTAAGCAGGACGAGGCCCGCCGCTGCACCTAAGCAAGTCCGATATAAAGCAGCACCGGTGTCACTCAAACAATCATCATCGGCACCGAAATCCTCCGGATCCTCTTCGAGTGCACGGCCGCCTGTGAAGGCACCGCCAGTGCCACCTCCTAAAAGATCAACTGACACCGCACGTCAGCCAAGCACACCGCCAGATCCGCCAGGTCCTCCAAAGACTCCTCCGCCTTGGAGAGAGAGAACACAGCAGGAAGGGCAGAGGCACACAACTAGAAAGAGGCCAATCAATGTGCCAGAGCCTCCTGCACCTCCATCCCGTATGACGGGTACGCAATGGCTTGATCAAGGAACAGCTTCCAGCAGTTCTGGATACCGTAATTACGGTTACTACGATCAACCGGCATATTACAGAGTGAATCCTCGAACCTATAATGTCGAATACGTCCCAGGTTACCAGGTACCTAGACAGCGTTGGATTCAAAAATACGACGGATCATGGCTTGACCTTATTCCGCAAACACCGGATCAGTCCATATTCTTTCATCAGTCCGGTGAGCTCAGAAGGAGGAACGAACTGGATTTCTACGGTTACTATTTCACTATGGGCTTGTAGCCCCAAAAATTTGCAATGTTCCGCATTTGCGGTCGCTTGCCAACAGCCGAGAACAACCGCTTACCAACAGCGGAGAGTAGCTTCTTGTACAGTTTTGTTTTTGTCTTCGGACCGTCTCACAGCAGATCACAGGCTGAGCGCTTCCTGTGAAACAGAGTTGCATGTTCCGACACGAAGAAAATTTGTGTCTGTTTGTGATTTATTTTTGTTTACGTGTCTACACAATGCTTTCATGCTTGTTGACATGTACTCCTAATTCATATCTTTCATGCGCACTCCGCATGGCTCAAGACTAGCAGAATCTTGCGTAGTAAAAAGAGTGCAGCAGCTTACGCTTGCCTCAGGTGTTGTACAGGTAATCCAGGGCTCCCCTAATAGACGGATAGCTACCTCACCCCCCTCCCGGCCCGGACCCCTCACCCCTCCCGCCTCCCGCCTCCGCCCCCCCCGTAGTCCCGTCCCGTCCCGCAGTCCCGCCCCGCCCCCGCCCCGCCCCGCCCTCCCTTTTTTTTGTCTTGCTAAGCTGCCCCCTGCATGGGGGCGAGACGAGGCCTATGGAGAATGCAGAGGCACATGATGCACATGACACAATTCTTCATTGGCACCCCTTATAGGGGCCAGCCACTGAGTGCGCAAAAAAAAAGAATTAATTTGATTTTGATTATTGATTATATTTGCATATATTTAGTACAGTACGGTACGGTACATTACATTATATACATGATGAATCAATGATGCAGCCCGCACAGAAACTGAATTTTTCAGGGCCTTCAGGCCTTCAGGCTGAAGGGGCTGCAGTTCTTCCTCTGACGGTCACCTGTGCCAGGTTTGAGCCGCAGAGCGACCACTGCCGCCGCCGGGCCGCCGGGTCACGGCTGATCGCTTACTCACAACTCACAAATTGGTTCAAAAAGTTTACGAAAGTGACAATGTGACAATGTGACAATGTGACAATGTGACAATGTGACAATGTGACAACAACAACGAACGAACCGAACAATTTTTCCCTGTCCTTGCAAGAACTGCAGTGTAACTGCAGTGCGACACATTGGCCATGCATCCGCATCGTTTCAGTGCTTCAGCACAACTGCAAATACAGTTTCTCAGTTTATCCGTTTATCCCAACGCCCCCAGCTGGAGCCTGTTCCGAAGGCGAGAAAAAGAAAGCGTGCAGTGCAGAAAGTGCTGTTTGATCTGTTTGCGATTAATGTTTTCATTTTCAGTCGTTTGCGATCGCTATACTAATACTTCTGTAACTGTAACTGTCACTGCTGTAGTTTTTTGTATTATTGTAACTGTAACTTGTATTGTATATGAATTGAATAGTAATTATGAATGTCATGACTGTCATGACATGACAGTCATGACATGTCGGACATGACATGACATTACAGTGAGTCGCACATCATCACACAGACACACACACAGACACAGGCACACACACACTGTGTCACACACACAGCACACTCTGCACACTGCGCACACACACACACTAGACAAGAAATGGATCATCGATCATCGATTATTTTTTGTTTGAAGATACATTACATAATTTCAATATCAGCTAAATATATAAATAAATATATATATATAATATATAAGACAATATATATATATAAATATATAAATCACATTGTCACATTGACATTGACATAGTCTGCACTGCACTGCTTGGCACTGCTTGGCAGTATTTATAGGATGGCGACCAGGGCCCAGACTCACAGACTTATGTCAAAAAACATCTTTTGGGAAACATTTCAGTGAAGTTTCCAGCTTTCCCAATGTCTACCAGTGTACGGTTGAGAGTTCAACTCAGCTAAGAAGAATTCCAACTTTGACAATGTGACACAACATTGACAACTTTGATATTTTTATGTTATTTCTGGCCAAAGTAGATGGGAAAACAGCTGAAAAACACAAGTTTTTCAATGTAATTTGCATGTTTTGTTGATACATGTGAGGAAATCCGCACAAGGGCCACAAGGGGAACTTTAAAAGTGACAACATGCACAACTTTGATATTTTTATGTTATTTCTGCCCAAGTAGGTGTGAAAACAGCTGAAAAACACAGTTTTTCAATGTAATTTGCATATTTTTTTAATATACATTTGAGGAAATCAACACAAGGGGAAGTTTAAAAAACCAGTGAATTTTAGTTAATTTCTGTCCAAGTAGGTGTTAAAAAAGCTTAAAAACACATTTTTTTGGTGTATTTTTCACATTTTTTGAAGAAATCCACACAAGAGACTCAACTGCAGAAAAAGTGGTGTCACATCCCAAGCCATTCTGAAGTGGAACAGCCTTGACTGCAGTTGCCAATCCTTAACTGCAGTTGAAAAAATTATCCAGCTAAAAAACTTTGAATTCTGAAATTTAGCAAAACCAACCCTAAATAAACCCTAAAACCAAACCCTGCAGATATATTAATTACACTTGTAAATACATGGATCTACATATGCATATAGTCATGATTAGTCATGCATGTATACCTCTATACACCTACAGTTTATAGTTTGCACATCATGTATCTCCAAAAATACGAAAGATATGCAACAGTGCTCATAGCTGTCAACATGGTATTCATGGCCACTGCATGAAGGATGACACGCACAAAACGAGACCATGGAATTGCTTTGAATCTCCATGTGAAATCACATGTGAGGCATGACACACAACCATGTGTGTACTCGATGCAGGCCCTGGTTCAAAACAATAGTGTCCGAGCATTGCCGTTTTCTTCGCATGGTAGCGGAGCTCGGCCCTAGCTCCAGCTACTGATCGTCGCTGTGAGCCATAGACTGACGTTTGGCATTGCTGGCATTGACAGGTCTGGAATCCGCAGGTGGAACATTTTCTTTAACTCTGGACATCAGTCTGCATACTGATCTTGTATCTATTCGCATTTCTGGTATACACAGGTTTCTGAAGTGGCAAGGGATTCTTGTTTTCATTGCGTGGCTTTGCAACAGTGGATTTACGTGGTGATTCATTTTCCAGTGATTGTTGACTGCGTGAGGGTGATACAATTTTCTGGCTTGGTACATTGCAATACAGAGATTTTCAGTGATCTGACTGTGCAGTGGCAGCTGGATTGTTGGTGGTTTCGAGATGTCCCAGCAGGTGGATGCTGGCATATTTCAGGCTGCGCCCCTGCAGGTTGCAGAGGCGACACAGAGGGCAGCTGATGCTGCTCAAGCAGCCAGTGCGGCTGCTACAGCCAGTTCAGCGGCTGTTACAGCCACCTCGACTGTAGGTGGATCTTCTGGGAGCAGCAGCAACAGACCACAAGCTCAGGTGGATTGGTCGAAATTAGTGAACAAACCTGCAGTGTTTGACTTTCCGAATCAGGAGCAGGACCAACGACACTTTCGTGATTGGTTGTGGCAACTTTCGCAGTACTTGATTTGTGTTGATGAAGGTTTCAGCAAAGAGTTGACTCAGATTACAGATGATCCTTCGAAGATGTTGGATGTTGATTCAGCTTCCATTGATGTCAGACAGCGTTCAGCGAAATTATACGGTTTGCTTGCTGGCTTGGTGAAGAATCGAGCACTTTCAATAGTGCGGGCTGCACCTCCTGGGAATGGCTATGAAGCCTTGCGACAACTGGTGCTTTCTATGAGGCCTAACACCCAGGCCCGTGGCCTATCTTTGCTGGCCAGTGTGACTGCGTGGCCGTCATTTCAGATGAGCAAACCCTTACAAGCTCAGCTTTTGAAGTTGGAGGATGCATACGAGGAGACCAGAAGAGCTGGCACTACGCTTGTAGACGAGCTGAAGTGTGCCATTTTGCTACGTTGTTTGTCGGGAGCTTTGAAAACCCATTTGAGTTTGAGTTTGAAGGAAACCTCAACATACCTTGAACTCAGAGAGGAGATCTTGAGGTGGGACCGTGCTCATCAGAAATGGTCCAATTTGGTTTCAACGACAGATGAGTCTTCAGATGTGAAACCCATGGAAGTCGACAGAATCCAAGGGAAAGGTAAAGGCCATGACAAAGGCAAAGGTAAGAATGACAAAGGAAATCAGAAGGGAAAGTCAAAGCAGAAAGGTAAAGACAAAGGCAAGACCAAGAACAACAATGACAAAGGCGGTCAATCAGGAAAAGGAAAGTCAGTCCAAAATCCAGGGAAAGGCAAAGGAAAAGGCGAACGAGTTTGCTATGTCTGCAACAAGCCTGGCCACATGGCCAAAGACTGCTGGAACAATGTGAGGAATGTACAAGCGGCTTCATCAGTTGGGGATTCGAGTCAGTCTGGATGGACTAATCTCACAAGTGTGTCCCAACAGGGAGCTGGCAATCAATCAGTTCAGCAAGGTCCTCAACAAGGTCAACAGCAGCAATCAATGCAGCAGGCAACTCAGTTTCGAGTTTCACGAATCTCCGAAGCGATGGAGACGAATTCATTTGTGTGTGATTTGCGTAACAGTCCATTGTCAAGCCCCAAGTCGTTTTCAGGTTCTGTTAGAGCCATGCACTTCTACATTGGGGATGACACAGAAGATCATTTGCAAGAGGGAGAGATCCGAACAATCATTAGTGAATTACCTTCAGATGCTGGTGAAATGTGTAACATCTTGTTAGACTCTGGAGCGGATGCAGCGGTTTTCCCAATGCAATTTGCAGCTTGTGGGAAAGATGCGTGTGAGACCTCAGCCAAGCTACATGATGCACAAGGTCAGGTGATCCCAGTTCAGTCGATGCGTGATGTTGAAATTACATTGATGGATGAAACTGGTAAGCTTGTTCTTTTGAGAGAGCGTGTTGCAGTGTCTCCGCATGTCAGCCAGCCTATTTTGTGCTATGGGCGACTCCTACAAGCAGGTTGGGGAATGGACTCCAGGGAACAGGCATTGGTGCACGAAGCTGGTGTGAAGGTTCCAATAGATTTGCAGAACATGAGTTTGACAGTCAAGGGTTGGATTCGTGTGATCAGTTCAGATGATGTTGAACCTGCCCATTCACCTCAGGCATTGGTACGTGCAGTTCGAGCGGATGTGACCCCGTTGATGCGCATGGGCCCTATGGGTTGGAATCTGGATTCAACAAATTGTGGCATCGGTCGTCACCATTCAGACCATTTTCAAGATCCCACGCTTGTTCGTCCTGACATGTCTGGAAAGATGTATCGTACAACATTGATCAGAGACAAAGGCGAGTGGTATGTGCTTGAGCTTTGTGAGTTGCTTGAGACTCTTGTGGATTTGAATGCAGAGATCTATGGATATGATGGACCGAGAGACATCATTACGGTGATCACAGACTCCGAGAAGGACCCTGCATTGATGCGATTTTCACTGCTTGGTGATGAACCAGCTTTGTTTCCTGATCCTGAAAGGTTGCCTGATGATGAGGTTCAACTTGCACCAGAGGATGCTGTTGTTGGACGCGACATTGAGGGTGAGATGCAGGTGGCAGGAGGAGCCGAAGTGCCTTTGGAAGGCAGACTGGTTTTCACTCCTTCTCCAACAGACATGGTTTTGGTGAATGGTGTTGAATTAACTCCAGAGAGCTCTTTACAATCTTTGCGCACTGCACTCACTTTTCATGGACTCAGTACTTCAGGATCGAAATCCAAGTGCTTTACACGTTTGTTGAATCATCAAAAACAGCAGGAACTGGAAATCATCCATGCGGCTACAGAGCAGTATCATTCTGACTTAGCAAGGGTTCCAAAAGCGGTGGACTTGAAGGTGCCTCCATCTGAGGAGGAACAGCATTTGCACAACTTGTCCCATCTGCCATATGCTCCTTGGTGCCCGAGCTGTGTTTGCTTCAGAGCTCGTGCAGACAAACAACAGAGATCAGACGGGGCAAGACGTGCGGGTACAGCAACTGTTTCATTCGACTTTTGTTATACCAAATCAGTGCCTGAGCCAATGGATGAGAAGAACATTGATACAATGGTGTGTCTTGTGATGGTTGATAGCGTGACAGGTTACTTGCATGCAGTTCCATTGAGGAGCAAGAATCAGTGGAGTTTGATGGTCAGAGAATTACTCGGCTTTGCTGGGATCCTAGGCCATGCTGAAATGGTTTTCATGTGTGACAACGAACCGAGTTTACTGCAATTGCAGCGAATGGTGGTCAATGCAAGACTCAGCATGGGTTTGCCTACGAGGAAAAACAATCCAGCACCATATAGCCATGGGAATTCTCTTGTTGAAAATGCAGTTGGACGCATTCGACCTTTGGCAGGTACACTGATGCACTTTCTCAGTGAGCAGGTTGGAATTGAGTTTTCAACAAATTCTCCATGGTGGTCGTGGGCATTCAGGCATTCATGCTTCTTGCTCAACAGATTTAGCCCTACCCGTGGTGCTACTGCCTACGAGTTGTTGTACAACAAGGCTTATGGTGGCACAATCTGCAACTTTGGTGAGCCTGTTTTTGGATTTGCAAATGTAGTTGGAAAGGGTACAGCCAAATGGAGGCGTATGATTTTCCTTGGAAAGAGCGATCCACAGGACACCTATTTGCTGTTTGACGGACATGGGCTGATCTTGACCCGCAGCATCAGGCGAATCTCCACAGTTTGGAAGGGGCACCTACCATTCTATATGAATTTCAATTGCTGGTCTTGGGAGTACAAAGCTGGATTTGGTGGCCGAATCATTCCCACCAAAGCGCAAAAGGGAGCTTTGTCAGCAAGTTTCAGTGGGCCAATTGGGGCAATCGAGCCCAGCCCTTTCTTCGATGAGGACGCAGAAGCAGTGAAGCAAAAGCACTTAGAGGAAGTCCGTGAGGAGACTGAGCTCACCGAGATGACTTTGCATGACAAGCAACCCGTTCCAGAAGCTCCACAATTGCCAGTTGAGGAATCAGCTCAACCTAAATATCCAAACCCCATTGGAGTCTTTGATGACCCACCGGATGAGGGTGGACAGCAACAAGTTCAAGCAGGTCCCACAAGTGCTTCTTCATCTGCGGCAATGCCTTCAGATGTGCCGCAGACTCCAGATGTGTTTGCACAGGTGCCTTCCACTCCGAGACAAGCGGCACCTACAAGACCTCATGGAGATGAAGTTGAAGACCAAGAGGCCAAGAGAGCTAGAGTTGAGACATCAAAGAAGCAACGTTTGGAAAGAATCAGTGCTGAGTATCAGGCAATGGTGAGGACTGTGAGGTTTGGTGATGAAACTTTGCATACCATGGACGAATACGACCACGACTTGCATATGGATGATCATGACAACGTGGAAGCATGGATTGAGGAGGAGAAAGATAGCCTTCCAGTTGGTGAGATGCCTCCTGAATTGTGGTCGGATTTCCCAGTGGATCGATATCCTCCAGTGCCAGATCCGGAAATTGACAGAATTGCAGACCGTGTGGAACTATCAAGGTTGTGCAACATGGGTGTTCTGATGGAAGGAAACGTTGATGGCATTGACGCAAAGAACAATACATTGACTTCAAGATTTGTGTATGATTGGAGGGTAAAGGAAAGGACGCTGGAAAATGGCACAGTGACAAAGTGCTGGTTGCGTCGATCACGCCTTGTGGCGCGTGAATACTCATTCTGGGAGAAAAGGTCAGATACTTATGCCCCGGCAACTTCAACACATATCTTGAACCTTCTGCCTATGATGTACCTACAGAGCTTGATTGATGTTCCACATGGAGGTGACCATAGCAAAGAAACAACATGTCTTGGAACGTTGGATGTGAAAGACGCGTTCTTGATGGTCGACCAGCCTTCTCCAATGCTGGTTACATTGCTTGGTCAGACATTCACTGTGAGGAAGAATTTGCCAGGACAGCGATTGGGTGCACGCAGTTGGTATTGGTACCTACGGGATTTCCTTACAACTGAAATGGATTTCAAGTGGTGCAGTGAACAACCTTGTCTAGCAAGGAATGCCCATTGCTGTATCATGGTACATGTGGATGACATTCTTTTCTGCGGTGACAAAAGTTACTGGGAGCGTGTTTTTCTGGTCAAATTTGCAGCCAAGTTCAAGATCAGCAGCTCTGTGCTTGGTGGTGAAAACTCAGAGATTTGCTTCTTGAAACGGCGCATCAAGCGCATTCCTACTGGCTTGGCTCTTCTTCCTGGCACAAGCGCCGAGAAGATCGTTCAGATGTTTGAGAAAGAATTTGGAAAAGTACGCTTGCAGTCAATACCATGTGATGGTGGCATACAGACAGAAGATCTTTCTGCAGAACTTCCTTCAGATCAAGCATTTGGATACCGTTCAGTGGTTGGTACATGTTTGTATCTTGCAAGGGATAGACCCGATCTATTGTTTACAGTGAAAGAACTTTCAGGTGCAATGGCAAAACCTACATTCACGGCTTTGCAGAGGCTCAAGAAACTTGTAGGTTACCTGAAAGGATCACCCGACTATTGCGTTTTGCTGGACGTGCCCGTGGGTGGACAAGGACGTTGGTGTTCATCTGACAAGCATTTGATTTTGGAAAGCTTCAGCGACAGTGATTGGAGTTCGAATCAAGTGCACAGACGGTCCACCAGTTGCGGGATACATTTGCTCAATGGTGCATTTTTGTTTGGATCGTCCAGGACACAACGCGTGGTCAGCCTCTCCAGTTGTGAAAGCGAATTGCATGCAATGATCAGCACGCTTAGCGATGGCATGTTTCTGAAGAGATGCATTGAGTTTATCTTTGGTGCTGAGGTGGAGCATTGCATGTTTACAGACTCGTCATCAGGACGACAGCTGGCTCAGAGGCAGGGCACAGGAAAGGTCAAACATTTATCGGGAAAAGTTTTGTGGATGCAAGATGCAGTCAGAAATGGATTGGTAGTCCTGTCACAGATCCCTACAGCTTGGAACGTGGGCGACATAGGAACGAAGGCAACAAACTCAGCTCCTTCTTCATCAGTTGAATGTGGCTTCAAGTTCAGATTTCTGTGTTATTGGTATTCCTGAGTATGAATCCCAATACCAGCGCCATGGAGGTGAAAAGAAGATGAGTCATTTGGTGAAACAGGTCACCAGAATTCTCATGCTCCTGGGCCTTGAGTCAGGTGGTGTCACGGCAGCATCGGTTTCGGTTTTGGATGACGATGCGTTCACCAGTGCCGAGACTTGCTTTGTTGAGCCCAATGTTCAAGGAGGAGTTTCATTTGCGACAGTGATGTTTTTCTTCATGGTGTTTCTGGTGATTTTGGGTGCCTGGTACAGGCTTTACAGGAAAACACAGGATGCGTTGAGTTCCTATGATCACTGCTATACGCAGATGGCAATACTGGATTCAGCATACAACAGGGTTCAAGATATGTATGAAGGTTTGCGTGAACAACATTTCACTGACATCAATATTTTGGACAATCTCGTGGATCGACATGTACAAGAGATTGGAGCCCTACAGACACAGCTGGAAGCAACAAATGAGGCGTTGCGACGCTTGCGTGAGGGCCATCTTGAATTACAAGGAGAAACAGAGATGCTATGTGACTCTTGTGAGCAGGTCCATTATGGATTGGTCCAAATTGGTGGCTTTACCCCTTTCAATGATCTGAACCCGTATGACCGGCGCCAGATGTACGAGCTGGAAAGGGCCAATCTAGTGGCCAGGAGGGTTATGGGATCAGACAGGTATCTCCATTTGATCCGTCAACAGAATCAAGGTGTTGCTCGTGGAGAAGATACAGATATGGCCGTGGCTTCAGAGGCTGGTGAGAGCGAGACAGCTGAGAATGATCCTCCAGTTGAACCACCTCAGGGATTTCTCACCCAAGCCATGGACACTCTTGGAGCGGAGCTCAACGAGTGCTTGACCCGCCACGACTATGCCACGGCAGCACAATTCCAGAACTGCATCATGGCGATCTTGGATGCAATCAATGGAAGCGTGCCTATTGCAGATGAGGTGCGCTCCAGGCTTTTCAACAGCCTTGGTTCCTCATTGGAATCAATGGCAGATCGAGTTCGCAGGAATTTGCCTGCAGTAGCGGAAAGGTCCAATGATCTCAGTGGACAGATGCGCAATATGGCGCAAGGTTGATGGTGGATGCATGTTTTCTCAAAGAGAACTTCTTTTGACAGAATGCGATGTTTGAAATGCATTGGCGGTGAAAACACTGTTGACTGGGTGGCCATTACAGCTGCGCTCATATGGCCAAGGAGGAGTACGAAAGATATGCAACAGTGCTCATAGCTGTCAACATGGTATTCATGGCCACTGCATGAAGGATGACACGCACAAAACGAGACCATGGAATTGCTTTGAATCTCCATGTGAAATCACATGTGAGGCATTACACAGAACCATGTGTGTACTCGATGCAGGCCCTGGTTCAAAACAATAGTGTCCGAGCATTGCCGTTTTCTTCGCAAAAAATCAATGAACACTTCGGAAAAAAAACAATGAAAACAATGTAAAAATCAATGAAAACTTTGGAACAATGAATGAAAACCAGTAAAAAAAAATGAACACCATACAAAAAATGAAGAAAAACATAAAAAAATCCATTGGCAATCTCCCCAATACCCCCTTCCTGTTTTCTTATTGAGGAAGGAAGGAAAATGTGAGGAAAATGATGAAAAACCAAGGAAAAGTAATGGAAAACGAGGAAAAAGTGAGGGAAGTGAAGGAAAACCAATGAAAAACTAAGGAACAAAATAATGGAAAACAAGGAAAAAGTGAGGAAAATTATGAAAAACCAAGGAAAAGTAATGGAAAACGATGAAAAAGTGAGGAAAATTATGAAAAACCAAAGAAAAATACTGGAAAACGAGGAAAAAATGAGGAAAAATGAAGGAAAACCAATGAAAAACGAAGGAAAAGTAATGGAAAACAAGGAAAAAGTGAGGAAACCGTGCCCACGACCAAAAAAAAAAACAAAACAAAAAAAAAAACCCAAAAAATTCCGCACCCTTATTTTTTTTGACCTCACGCCTCAGACGGATCGAAACAACTTTCAGATCTGTGAGATCTTTGTGTCTGACAACTCTGATGACCTTGTGACCGGAGTCGATACAAGCCATACCTGCACTTCCTGTAGCCAGTTTAGCTCGACAGTGCCTAGATAGCCGATTGACACTCTCGTCTTAGCGCCATGCCACTTCCACTGATGCTAGTGAGCCTCCTTGGCGCTGCTGCAGGTCTCGGGATCCCCGGGATCCCCGACATGCCGGCCATGCCCGACCTGATCGTGCCAGCCGTGCCCGATCTGATCGAAATTGCGGAGAATTCGGTCCAGGGAAATTTTTCTGCGCAGACCGTTGAAGAGCCCAAAGTTTGGCTTCCAACGATTGCAGAGATTAAAGCCATGACTGATGAGGAAAGAACCGAGAGGTTCCATTGGTTTCTTTTTGTGTTTGTTCTGATGTTTTTTTCTGCTGTTTTTGCAGGTACCATCGTCATGGTGGTTGGGGCTGAGGCGAAAGTCTGTTGTAACTCTTACCATGCGGTTGGCCAGACGGCCCCACTGAGCAAAAAGGCTCAAATTCTGCTGGTCATGCTAAGCTTCTTAGTGACTGTCTCCTTGAGTTTCGCCGCCGCCATTTGGAGCCTTCAAACCGGAAGGCTTTCAAAAAAGCTGGGACTGGATTGGGAGGTTTATTTGTTCCTTTTTTGTTGCGGTTGTTTATCACTTCTGATCCAGTCCGTAGTGGTGGTGGCCTGGATCAAGGCCGGGGATCGCTTTGATGCCACAGCTTTCGCCGTGGCCTCGATGTCCGTTTTGCCTTTTCTCTCGGATCAGTTTGATACGCTCAAAGACATCATTTTCGGGGCCCTCTGTGTTCAGTCCGAACACTGGGCGATAAAGGTCCTGGGCGTCTTGAGCTGGCTGTACCTCCTGGCGTTCCACGCCTGGTTTGTCTTTTGTGCAGCGATGAAAGAAACCAGGGAATTCCACGACCGTTTTGGGTTGAATCCGCTGGGTGCGAACTGTTTTAGCGAACTGGCTACCAGCCACGTGGCCGTCCTTCTCACGGCGCCCAAGGTGGACGGAGAGTCATCCGCAGGATTCTGGGAAGGAACAATCCTCCCAACGCTGTATAAACAGCTGACCCCGAGCAAGCGGGAGTATTTGCTAATTGAAAATCTGCCGCAGGCCGTGCTTTCTCTTCTCTTTTTGTTTTTTGAAGGAGGGTCCGTGTTTATCGTGGTTCTTAACCTAGCAGTGCCTGCTATGCAGATTGGTCTCACGCGCGCGCGGGCTGCTCCTGCTTTGGGCAAGGCCCTCAACAGAGCCGTGCACAATGGAAACTGGATCGCAGCCAAGACCATCTGGCTGGAGGCCGGGTCTGTTGGGGCTTGACTCATGCCAGGGCAGTCTCAGGCCATGTCACCACTTTGGAAAGTGCCAAATCACACAAAGGTTGCAGTATTGATTGCTGGTTCATGCAGTATTCTTCAGGTCCCCGTCGGCCATACAATAAAGTTTGCATTAACTAACTACGTCATGATTCAAATTATGATCATTAATTATGTTTGAACATGTTCGAGCTAGAACTTTTGAGAACCTTTGACCACTGCATGCTGAATGCTTCCCATCCTTTTCCACATATTCGATTTCAGACATTACTTGAGCTGGCTACGTGGAGCCAGGATTGGGCAGGGTTGGCCTTACCCTCATTATTGGCTTGGTTGTTCTTCTCTTACCGATCTGGATCCTGTGAAGTAAACAGGTAGAGTCTTTGGAACCCTGGAATCACATGCAGAGGACGAAATGCAACAACAGGGGCATGTGCTGGCAAGCATTGCCATGCACGCTCCTCCCATGGAACTTCTGAGGGCTTCATGCAAGTCATTGTTTTGTGTTTGCATGGTTCTAGACTCTAGACAATTTGCGACGCGAATCATTCGCACACCTATGCCGATGCCCTTTCTAAAATCATGGAGCTGTTAACAAAGCAGAGGGCATTGGGAGACTTCATGCCAGGCAGGTGGATACTATCTGCAAATTTGCGATGCAAGAGATCCACTTCCAGAAGGGTGAATTCCACCCTCCATTCTCACGCTTGGCAAGTGTCCTAACTTGAAGCTCCTCGTGGCAAGGTCACATGCCACAATGCCCCTCCTCCTTAACTTGGTGTGCCTGAACACTGCACTTATCGATCATATTCAGTTCACAGCTAATGACAACTGCCCACAGAAGCAGCATAGGTTTCTTCAAAAAAAGGTTTGAACAACCTGCTTTACAGATCTTTGCAGAAAATGAATCTGCAATCCGCGGTGTGCCATATCTTGAGTTGATCACCTCTTGTAATTTGAAACCGCCTAGAGATACACCTAATGAGTTCAGCCAGAAAATTGCGAACCAAACTCCTTCCATGATTGTGTCAATCAAGCTTCCCGTCTCGGCATGAGTATCATTTTGTGTCATGGCCAATTCGCTGATTCTCCAAGCTCGTGCCCTTGCTCCTTGCCAGACCTGCGCAGGCAGAAGTTGGAGAAGACATTGTGCTTTTCCAGCGGATGCTGCCCCGTCTTCGGTTCCTGCTGGATTTCATGGAGCGCAGTGGCTTCAAGGATCCAATTCTCTGAGACACCCATGTGGCATTGCAAAGCTTTGAACGTGTGACGGAGCTGCCTTGCCAGTTGTGAAAGCTTCAGGTTGAAGAGTCCCATCGATTCTCTTTTCAAATTGGCATGTCTGCTTTTAGCATCTTTTAGCAAGGTCAAGTTCACCAGTCAACTTCAAGGCATCTCACCGGTCACTTGAACCTATTCTGAGGTGCTTGCCGTTGTAGACTTTAAGTACCAAATTCCTTTCACCCACAGATATCCACAAAAAATGGATATTGAATCCATATCTGGGACATTCCGGATATTTGCAATTGCAATGTATGATAATGTATGAGTTGCGATTTGCATAGGATGGATCCCAGCGCAGGAGCTCGACAAGCTCAGTGAGGGGGAGCTCCAAGCCTGGCGGGGCATTGCTGGGATGTTGGCGCGCGGGGAGGCCAGCGGAGCGGGGGTGCCGGGGAGTCGATGTGTCCGAAGCACCGTGGGATGGCAGCTGTCCAGCGGGATCTTCGGATCCCGGAAAAACGGTGCCCAGTCGGAGCGCCTCACGGGGTCGGGGCCTTTCCTTTGGCGCCCAGCTCGAAGGCCAAGTGCAGTCTCCGGTATCAGAAGATCGGCAATTCTGGCGCCAAGGTGCCAAGCCGCGGGAGGTGGTGAGAGCCTGGTGATTTCATCACTGCGGGATTTTGGAGGATTTATCCATGGAACGCTCAATACTCGGTATTCAATACTCAAGACCATCATTGGTGGATATTGGTGGCATGATTGGAAAGTGGATATTGATTTAGTGATTCTACCCAGACAGAGTCATGTGCGCAGATTTTATTCAACTAAGCTGCGAAGGCAAAGGCTACGTATTGCTGCATTGGCCCTTACCAAATCCGATTGGGATCAGGTACCCCATACCTTCCATGAGGTGATTTAGATGTAGAACATCCTTGATCATCTTGGACTGTCACGTTTTTGAAGTATCACAGTACTGGTATCAGATAGTAGACTAGGTAGGCACGAGGTTTCTGATCTCGCACGTGATGAAAGTCCATGAAGTAGCCTTTGCAGCCGACATTTCCATGACATCAAACCCAAACATCACTAAGCAATTACGTCTAACATCATCCAACCAAAATTCGCCAGGAATGAAATGTTTGGTGCGTTGCTTGACCTCATGACACCGGTGCTGTTTGATTAATTTGTCACCAGCCATCTAGGTGCTTAAAAGGTGGGTCACTCACCTCCTGCAAGCGCAAAGCTTTCCAGATGAGTGCCGTTCTATCAAGAAAGATGGCTCTACTGCAAGAGCTGTCCAAAGTGTCAGTATGAATTAGTTATGCTTGTATATAATTAGTGTTATAATTATACGTAGTTATAATAAGTTACAATTATATATATAGTATTAGTTGGATCACATACATTGCAGGGACGTATTTGGCTCCTGTAATCTCGAGCTCGACACGAACGGCACACCTTCTGCACCTGGGGGGCGCTGTCTCGGACCTGCAGGTGGTGGTGGAGGCCATGAAGCACACCGCGATGGAGGTGCTTTTGCTCGGAAACAACGAGATCGGAGCCGAAGGTGCCGAGGCACCGCTGCGCCGGAAGAGTCCGGGAGAGTCGGGAAGGGATGGGATGAATTTCCCACCGAAATCTTGGGAGGTGCCGTGGAGTTCTGTGCCGGAGCGGCGAATCTTGAAAGTTTTGAAAGTTCAGGATTCAGATGGGATGTATTCAATAAGATCACCCAGTATATCTGAGCTGTCCGAATCTTTTCAGTTTGTAGAAATGTTTGAAATCATCGGCTTTCCCATCCAGCCAGACGCTGTTCAACAGAAGTTATTTTTTTGGCACGGTGTTCTTTTCTTTGGTTTTGTTTTGCTTCTGCACGACATTGCACGTCAGCAGGCTTCCTAGCTCCGCTGTGTGCGAATTGCCCGTTGTGGCACGTCTCGGGGATGGTCTGAATAGGAACTTAGGTGAGATTTTGAATAACAATGCAATGTGGTGAGAAGGTGTGCCACTGCATAAGCTCTCCTTAGGTCATTCACAGAGCCAAAGAACAGAGCAAATGCCAGACACTGCTAGATTGATGTGTTCCGCGTGTGCAAATCAGGCAAATCTGTGTGGAACAAGCCAAACCGCTTTCTTTCTCAGCGATTGTACATGTGAGATTCAATCTTTGTTTTGGCAATTTTTATGACAGACTTACTAGAAGTGATTGGTCTTTCCACATGGCGATTCATCCGCTTGCTTGATGTTGGTTTGCCAACATTGGTCTTTCCTCCCACCTAGTGACCCCACATCCCATGATTTGAGCTGATTTATTTACAACACGGGCTTTCTGTACAAGGCAAACATGGGTAAATGGGATTTGATTCCTTGAAGAAGTGTGGTCTCTCTTGCGCATTCTCTTTAGCCCAGCACTCTTTGAAATGAGCACAGTAGTACTGTCAAAGAGAGCTTTGTCATGAGCAAACTTACTTTGAAAGAGGTGGATCCATGCATTGAAAGGGGGCAGCATCGTTTCAAAATTCATGATTTTATGATTGTATGCCCGGCATTTCTGGCAGACCATGTGTATAAAATGTCGTGCAATGTTTACTTCAAATGCATAGAACTTCTCAAAAAGACTGCATTTTGTTGACAATGAAACATTGTGTGAACATAGACTCCTTTTCTGTATGATATGTACGCAGCGGTCTTTGCCCAGAGCATGGCATTTCTGGACTAAAGGTTGATATAAGTGTGTGCAATATGTCCTTGAAAAGAGTTCCGCACCTCTTTGAAAAGGGCGCAATACTTTCTGAAGACGATGGAACATTTGTAGATCTGTTGATTCCTTGACTTGCGGCCCCTGCATTGGGATGAGAATTCTGGCATAGACTTTCGACCTGCTGTCGCACTGGCAGCGAATTGAATGCAGAAAGCACCAAAGGATTTGCACTGTGATTTTTGAACAACACTGTTATATCTGGCAATTTCATGGGCTTAGTGCATCCCCCTCTTAAGATCTGATCTAGACCATGCAGATGCTGTGGGCCTGTTATACTTCACACATTTTCACACCTTCCTTAGTGACATGTGAGGAGCACAAAGATTTAACATATTTGAACATGTCCTAGGTCCTATGATTATGGAGGATTTATAGGGAGTAGTTGGTACCCGGCGCATAGACGGCCGTGGACCGAAATACATATTTTAGCAAAAGGGGGTTGGGTGGGGTGGGCGGGGAATATTAACGTTCATGTACCTTGCCTACATACGTGGATGCTACGCTGCTGCTACGTCACTGGGCATGGGTGGGGTGGGGGGGATATTAACGTTCATGTACCTTGCCTACATACGTGGATGCTACGCTGCTGCTACGTCACTGGGCATGGGTGGGGTGGGGGGGATATTAACGTTCATGTACCTTGCCTACATACGTGGATGCTACGCTGCTGCTACGTCTGGGCACTGTTCATGGCATACGTGGATGCTACGCTGCTGCTACGTCACTGGGCATGGGTGGGGTGGGGGGGATATTAACGTTCATGTACCTTGCCTACATACGTGGATGCTACGCTGCTGCTACGTCACTGGGCATGGGTGGGGTGGGGGGGGATATTAACGTTCATGTACCTTGCCTACATACGTGGATGCTACGCTGCTGCTACGTCACTGGGCATGGGTGGGGTGGGGGGGATATTAACGTTCATGTACCTTGCCTACATACGTGGATGCTACGCTGCTGCTACGTCACTGGGCATGGGTGGGGTGGGGGGGATATTAACGTTCATGTACCTTGCCTACATACGTGGATGCTACGCTGCTGCTACGTCACTGGGCATGGGGGGGGTGGGGGGGATATTAACGTTCATGTACCTTGCCTACATACGTGGATGCTACGCTGCTGCTACGTCACTGGGCATGGGTGGGGTGGGGGGGATATTAACGTTCATGTACCTTGCCTACATACGTGGATGCTACGCTGCTGCGAATTTTTGGAACACTTGGAAGACCTCCTGCCGCAGGATTGATGCAGTCAGATGAGGAAAAAAAGAAGCAAATCCTGGCATAGACAAAGTAGTTACGTCATTTCAAAAAAGCATTAAAATTATCGTTTCGCTGAGGCGAAAATGCCATATAGCTAACTTTCCAATGGAATTCAGCCACAAAAAGTGTATACACCTGAAACTTGAGAAATCCCCTTACAAACGCACAGAAAATCAATGCTGGATGATACTCAATCTTCATTTTGAGCCACGGCCGTCTATGCGCCGGGTTCCTAGTTTGGCATGGTCTGGTCAGAAGCTGTGCCACCGCACAATTCAGATACTGTAGGTTGAGCAACCGCACAAGCTCTCGTTGTAGGTCTTTCACAAAGCCAAAGAACAGAGCCCAACAAACAGATTCCTTTGTTACACGAAAACAAATCCGTGTGGAGCAATTGGAAATTAAACACGCATTTTTTGCCAAACTGCCTGTGAAAGTTTTCCAAGTGATTCCCATTTAGTTGATGTTGGTTTGGGACAAGCCCCGACTGTAGATTTCACCGGGATCTGTTCCTGTGCCTTGGCCGTAAAAAAGGGAGTCCACCTCGATGCTGTCGCCCCGAGACGGCCAGGCCTTGGGGGAAAGCCTCAAAGGAAACAACAGTTTGCAGCGGCTTGAACTCTACAGCAACAATATCGGCGATGCCGTCGCTAAGGCGCCCGGCTGGGGGGGATCTCCAAGGGGTTGGATGGTGAAGTTTGAGAGGAGAAAAGGAAGCGTGTGGGAGATGTTGTAGGTCCGTGCGTCTTAGTGTCTTCCTGGTGAGATATGTGTGGCTAATTGAATGTTATTGAAACGATTTGAACTCTTTCACAGCTGAAAACATTTGCGCTGGATGGTTTAGTCACTCGAAATATCGTTTGATCCATGTTTGCACCAAAATAACCAGGGACTTGAAGAGCACAAAGATTTGACTATTTGACGTATGATTGAAATGCCGATCGATTGTGGAGAATTTACAGAGAGAGAGAGAGATTGGTTCGGTCAGAAACTGTGCAACTGTAGATATTGGCAACTGCAGTTGAGCAACCGCATGAGTTTTTCTTAGATCATTGCCACAGATCAGAGACAATGCCAGACACTACCAGATTCATCTGCTTCGCTCTTGCACATCTGTGTGGAACGAACCATTGCGTTTTCTCTTGGTGACGGAATATTTGACATTCAATCCCTTTTACACAGCAATATTGTAATTAACAGATTTAGAAGTGATAGTTCCCTACGGCCTGGTGATTCCCATTTAGTTGATGTTGGTTTGAGACGAGCCCCACCTGTAGATTTCCCCCGGATATGTTCCTGTGCCTTGGCCTCAGAAAAAGGAGAGTCCATCCCGATGCTGTCGCCCCGAGACGGCCAGGCCTTCGGAGACGGGCTCAAAGAAAACAACAGTTTGCAGGCGCTTTACCTCAACCACAACAGCATCGGCGATGCCGGTGCTAAGGCGCCCGGCTGGGGGGGATCTCCAAGGGGTTGGATGGTGAAGTTTGAGAGGAGAAAAGGAAGCGTGTGGGAGATGTTGTAGGTCCGTGCGTCTTAGTGTCTTCCTGGTGAGATATGTGTGGCTAATTGAATGTTATTGAAACGATTTGAACTCTTTCACAGCTGAAAACATTTGCGCTGGATGGTTTAGTCACTCGAAATATCGTTTGATCCATGTTTGCACCAAAATAACCAGAGACTTGAAGAGCACAAAGATTTGACTATTTGACGTATGATTGAAATGCCGATCGATTGTGGAGAATTTACAGAGAGAGAGAGATTGGTTCGGTCAGAAACTGTGCAACTGTAGATATTGGCAACTGCAGTTGAGCAACCGCATGAGTTTTTCTTAGATCATTGCCACAGATCAGAGACAATGCCAGACACTACCAGATTCATCTGCTTCGCTCTTGCGCATCTGTGTGGAACGAACCATTGCGTTTTCTCTTGGTGACGGAATATTTGACATTCAATCCTTTTTTTACACAGCAATACTTGTAATTATACGCAGCAATACTGTAATTATCTGTAATTAACAGATTTACAAGTGATAGTTCCCTACGGCCTGGTGATTCCCATCCATTTGATGTTGGTTTGGGACGAGCCCCACCTCTAGATTTCCCCCGGATCTGTTCCTGTGCCTTGGCCGTAGAAAAAGGGGAGTCCATCCCGATGCTGTCGCCCCGAGACGGCCAGGCCTTGGGAGAGGGGCTCAAAGAAAACAACAGTTTGGAGGAGCTTTACCTCAACAACAACAGCATCGACGATGCCGGTGCTGAGGCGCCCGGCTGGGGGGATGTCCAAGGGGTTGGATGGTGAAGTTTGTGAGGAGAAAAGGAAGCCTGTGGGAGATGTTGTAGGTCCGTGTGTCTTAGTGCCTTCCTGGTGAGATATGTGTGACTACTTGAATGTCATTGAAACGATTTGAACTCTTTCACAGATGGAAGCATTTGTGCTGGATGGTTTAATCACAAATATCACAAGTGATGCCCGCAGTTTCTGCACCTCTTGCACAACGTAAACGTAAAAGCAAGCAGAGACGTTATGAGTCATAACTGCTAGCTTCTTTTTTCGCACAGAAGAAGATACAGTGCACGCGGTTGAGGCAGACCCAGACCCACGTGCCACGGATTAATAAACACTGGTTCATTAGGGGGGTACTCCGTGGCAGGGAATGATTGGGACAATACGGTACAGCCCTTCTAAACACTATGCAAGATCAACATGTGCGACCAGACTCATTTTGTCCATCTAGTTATCTATTGAAGAAATTGAGCCCTTGTCTCCTTGTTTTCCAATTTGTCACCCATCTCCCTCCTGCGGATGTCCCGCTTTGCCCCTCTGCAACTCTTCCCTACCTGCGGCTATCTTCAAACCAAGTAATTGTTTATCTCTCATTTGTCTCGCGGTTGATTCCCTACTTGTGGCTAGTTTGGGGCAATGTCTCTCACTTGTCTCTGCCTGTACCTTTCTTGACCCCCAAAGAGGAAGATCGTACATTTGAAAAACTGTATGCCACAGAGTGGAAGGGAACAGGTGTCACAGATCATATAGTAGTATCCCCGGTGTGCATGCCTGAAACTCAGGTGATGCAGCAGGTTTTTTGCAGCGGATTTTGGGTAGTTGGAGATTGATTGCGGTCGTTGCTGTCTAGCTTCTTTAAAGCAACATTTTAATTTGTTTTAAAAGGCAACATGGCATTGTAATATACCCTCAGCTCAGCGGACAATGCCCCTCAAGTTTAGTATAATATACACCCATTAGCTCTGTTTTTCATCCTGTTTGACAAAAGGGCACAGTGCAACGGTGTGATCAATCCAATGGGTCGGGATGGAGTGGCATTGCTGTACACTACATCATGTATAGGTTCAGATGTATTTTTGTTGAAGAAACCAATGGGGGTAAGCAAACCGCCTTGTGTGAAGATGAAGGCATACCCCCTTCGATGGAAACCAATTGTTTTCAGACAACGCCTCTGACGCTGGCCTCAGCTACACACACACTGGCGCTGGCATCCCCAGCAACAGCACACAGATCACAACAGTTTGAAACAATGACTTGGGAATAACATAGTTAGCATGGAAATTCATGTAAGCACAAATGACCATGGCACAGGACGCAGAAATTGTTTCTTGTCAGTCCATGAACCAAACCATCAACTAAAACCAAACCAAGGCCACAAATTACTACTTGAGTGAACTTGAGAACTATTTGGTTTCTTTCCACGTTGCAAACCGAAAAGCTAGCTGCAGTAAATACAAATGACGGCACCTATAATTTCAAGTCATTTTTTGTTGGTGTCTTCCGTGGGCCGCCTTCAAAAAAGCCAGTAAGAAAGGTAGTTCCTAACCAGTCATTGCAATGAACAGGTTGCATTTTTCCAGTCAGCTTCCATAGCTTCGTTCTTGTTGAGGCTTGGTTACCTGGCATTTACTGAGTTGAAACAACCAAAAGTTGGCAAGCGACGAAAACTTGATGTGGAATTAAACACCAATCTCCAAATTATTTTGGGAATCCTTTTTGGGACAGGTCTTAACTATTCCGCAATTTTCTTCAATTTTCCTCCAGACTTACAAAGCAACTCGAAAAGATTGAAGGGAAGAAAGTAGATCCATACACGGTTCATGCGGATCCTTTATGTGCGGGTTGAAGAGAAACCACCGAAGGGAAATCCATGTATTTGGTGTGAATTTCGTATCATGCTCAAAGGTCATGTGAAAGATGCCGCTGTTTTTGAGGCAAACCTGGGACCCATTTTAATTCCGGCCAACACCCTGATGCACCATGCTTGCCCTTCTGCTGGATGCTTGGGGCATGCTCGAGAGAATCTGTTGAAGACATACTTGGGATTTGTTTGAAGAAATTTGAGGACTCAGGTCACATCTAGAGAATGAGGTTTATGTAGGTGCTATTTTATGTCATTGCTGATGTGCTATTTTGAAAACTGAATACAACTTTGATAAGGACACATGCGCGCTCCTTGAAAGACCCGAATCGCCCTCCTGTTCTTTGTTGGTTAGTCAAACTGATGTGAACCATGTCGCGACACTAGAAAACGACACCAAACGGACCCAAGCACCTGAATGGAAACAGAACAACAGGCAGTAACAGCAAACAAAAAACACACATTGTTTTGCCCGTTTTTTGGGTAGCCAAGGCTTTGTGTGACAAAAATCTGGCAGCTACTTGACGGCTCACCCTGTCAGCCTTGCGTCTCTGGAAAAGCCCACAAGTCCGCCATTAACTCAAAAGTGACCAAATGGCACATTTTTTACCTTTACTTAAAAGTTGTAAAACAGGATCCCCAAATCCCTGCCAATCCAAACTCATGTGTTTTCTTTATTATGTCCCACTTCCCGTGGCAACATATCTAACATCTAATCAAGCCCCAGATTAGGTTTCGGGGTCGTGTTGTGCATGAGCAACAATACTAAAAGAAAACACAGTCCAGACTCAGCCCGAGAATGTTCACGTGGTATTTTTTTAAAAGTGCGTTACTTGTGGAACTCATTGCAGGTCTTTGCAACATTTTGAGCTGGCATCATATGACATTTCCAAGCTGTTAGCTTGCGCAGCCCTATGGTGTGTGAGACTCCATGTCGCACAAAAGGGCGGACAGTCCAGACTCAACCAAAAAAAATGAACATGGCACATGTTTCCCTTTTGACGTTGTAAATTGTAAAGGAAATAATCCCCAAATCCATGCAATGCAAACCCCTATTTTTTTGTGTTTTTTTGTCGTGTCCCAGTACCCCGAAAAATATCCAATCAGGTGCCAAGTTAGTTTTCAGGTTCATGTGGGGCATGAAGGACCATGATACAACAATCCTCACAGTACAGACTCAACCCATAAATGCCCACGTGGTCCATTTGTAACCTCAAAAGCTGTAGATGTGCAGATCCATGCAACATCCTTTTGCTGGTGTCATTTGCTGACATGTGCAAGCAGGTGCTATGTTAGTTTATTTTGGGGGTAAACTTGTGGTGCATGAGACTCCTTGGCGCACAAAAGGGCGCATAGTCCAGACTCAAGCCAAAATTGTCCAAGTGGCACACATTTTCCTGTTTAGAAGTTGTGGAGAAAAAATAGGATCCCCAAAACAAGTCTAGGTTTCCCGTTTGGTGTCTTTTTGCCAAGCGCCGTACACAATATCCACCCAGGTGCTATGTTAGTTTCTTGGGGTCCTGAGGTGAGGTGCTTGAGACTCCATGTCGCACAAAAGGGCCCACAGTAAGGACGCAACCGAAAAAAACATGTTCAAAAGTTGGCCCTTTACTGTGGGGACATGTTTGCCTTTCTGAAGTTGTAGGGGAAACAAAGGGTATGCAAATTCATGCAATCTAGGTGTGCTTCTTTCTTTTCCGTGGTGTGTTGACAGTTGCAAGCAGTTGCTAAGTTAGTGTTCCGGGCCCTGTCCGAAGACCAAACCGTGTCCGAGACAAAGGTATTGTCATGCTTTGTCGGAGTGTTCGTTTTGTGGGGTTCAATACGCCCAGATGCCTGGTTAGCTTGGTTTTGGGTGGTTTTGGGACGAAACAAAACAAATGTAGCACCCCTCCAGTGCCTGAATTGGATGGATGAGATAGGGTATTCCCGGGGAAGACATCTTCAAAACTCGGCTGATTTTGGTGCCTTATTTGTAGAGAAAACGTGGCCATATATGAATTCCTCAGGGATGCTCCAGTCTATTCTGGGCGTGGTTCGTTCTAGAATAACTTGATGCGGGGGCCTGGGTTGTCTCAAAGAGAGTACATAAAACAAATACATGTAGCGACAGCGCATAGAAACAACTTACAGACTTCACAGAAGATGCAAATATACTCCATACCAACTGCATGTAAGATAGACAGGTATTTTCCTACAGGAACGAACTATGGGAAAAACACATGCCGCAAATACCTGTACTTCATCTGATTTTTTGAACGGAAAGGAGACAGAAACAAAAACGAAATTATTAGCAAATTCCGCATGATAAAAGTCAACAACTCAACACTTCAACGAGTCCACCCTTGTCAACATCATTTTTTCAAGGTTCTGGGGGTCTCAAGGCTGCCACAAGTCAGAGTGCCGCACTTTACACGTAAAATCAGCAACAGCTAGACTCCTGACAAGTAATCATCCACTACTTCCAGCTAGATATCCCGAGCCACCGCCTCCAAGAAAGCCCAAGCAACAAATAAACAAGCATTGAAACAAATTGAAACCTGTTTCTACTTCCGGGCTGTGTTACCAATCAAAAGAGTCATTTTGAACCACAAAATACTACTTGGTACCTCAAGGTTTGAGAGCGGTACACTAAGCAAAACCAGGGAGAAACGTAAACGCAGTTGTAACCCCCAAACCGTTTTTCCAACAGGAAGAAGAATCATAATAGAAGTGATGCACGTTGACCCACCATTGGAAGCAACCTGCGCTGTGTATGTCCCCGCTAAAGTTGCTTGGGGACGCATCGTTAAGAATTTCAGTACACCGCATTTTTGGAAACAGTGGTGAATGTTTCTGTTCGCTGTTCTGATAGAGAGGAAACAACAACCAAATCACAAATGTTCCCAACAAATTTTATGAGAAGGCTTCCAACGGGACAAGGCGTCACGCTCAAAGTTTCCTTTTACAGGTCAAGAACTTGATATGGTTTCCCCTTTCACCATATATTCCACACTCAAAAGCTCCTTTGCTATATTCTGCGGTACACTCAAGTTTGAGTATGCTCAACGATTTGAATTTTGTATCTAAAAAACAAATAACTTATTATTCAATAATTATTACGAAAGCCAGCCGAAGGCCTGGGCTGAGTATAGGTATAAGCGAAGCGAAGCGAAGCTAGCCTGGGGGGTGTGGGGGGGGGGAGGCTCTGATTTGGGCGCGTTTTGGGAAGGTGAGGCCGGAGCCTGCCTGGGGAGAGCTCCAAAAAACGAGGCCCCACTTCCCTCGTTTTTGAAGGTTGAAAGAGAAGCTCCACTTTTGGTTGTTTTCTGACGTTTTTCTGACGTTTTTCATCGGGTGTCAAAAGCCACAACACTGTAATTTACAGTGTTTTTGGGCTTTTGGCATGGAAAAAGCACTTCTTGCAACATGCTGAAAACTGCGTAAATACCACTGTTTTTGCTAGGTGCCGGCCACAAAACACTGTAAATACTGTGGTTTTTGCTACCAGGAGCAAAAAACACCGTAAATACCGTGGTTTTGGGCTTGCGAGGCGTAAAAAAAACACGGTATTTACGGTGTTTTTTGCTCCGAGACGCTTCAAAAACACGAAAACACCACCGAATTGACGATTAGGAATGCCTGTAAAAAAACATGCAGCAACAACAACAACAACAACAACAATGTGAAAAAGCGTGTGTGTGTGTGCGTCAAAGGGTCTGTGTGTAAAAGGGTCTGTTTGTAAAAGTGTCTGTGTGTAAAAGGGCCTGTCTGTAAAAGTGTTTGTGTGTAAAAGGGTCTGTGAGTAAAAGCATTTCTGTGTAAAGATGTTTGTGCGTCAAAGGCTCTGTGTGAAAAAAGCGTTTGTGTGTAAAGGCGTCTGTGTGTGAAAGGGTCTGTGTGTAAACGGGTCTGCATGTAAAAGCGTCTGTGCCTAAAGGTGTCTGTGCGTAAAAGGGTCTGTGTGTAAAAGGTTCTGTGTGTAAAAGTGTCTCTGTGTGAAGCTGTTTGTGTGTAAAAGGGTCTGTGTGTAAAAGGGTCTGTGTGTCTGTGTGTCAAAGGGTCTGTGTGTAAAAGCGTCTCTGTGTCAAGATGTTTGTGTGTAAAAGGGTCTGTGTGTCTGTGTGTCAAAGGGTCTATGTGTAAAAGCGTCTCTGTGTCAAGATGTTTGTGTGTAAAAGGGTCTGTGTGTAAAAGGGTCTGTGTGTCTGTGTGTCAAAGGGTCTGTGTGTAAAAGCGTCTCTGTGTCAAGATGTTTGTGTGTAAAAGGGTCTGTGTGTAAAAGGGTCTGTGTGTCTGTGTGTCAAAGGGTCTGTGTGTAAAAGCGTCTCTGTGTCAAGATGTTTGTGTGTAAAAGGGTTTGTGTGTGTGTGTGTCAAAGGGTCTGTGTGTAAAAGCGTCTCTGTGTCAAGATGTTTGTGTGTAAAAGGGTCTGTGTGTCTGTGTGTCAAAGGGTCTGTGTGTAAAAGCGTCTCTGTGTCAAGATGTTTGTGTGTAAAAGGGTCTGTGTGTGAAAGGGTCTGTGTGTCTGTGTGTCAAAGGGTCTGTGTGTAGAAGCGTCTCTGTGTCAAAGGGTCTGTGTGTAAAAGGGTCTGCGTGTTTGTGTGTCAAAGGGTCTGTGTGTAAAAGGGTCTCTGTGTCAAGATGCTTGTGTGTAAAAGGGTCTGTGTGTCTGTGTGTCAAAGGGTCTGTGTGTAAAAGCGTCTCTGTGTCAAGATGTTTGTGTGTAAAAGGGTCTGTGTGTAAAAGGGTTTGTGTGTGTGTGTGTGTCAAAGGGTCTGTGTGTAAAAGCGTCTCTGTGTCAAGATGTTTGTGTGTAAACGGGTCTGTGTGTAAAAGGGTCTGTGTGTCTGTGTGTCAAAGGGTTTGCGTGTAAAAGCGTCTCTGTGTCAAGATGTCTGTGTGTAAAAGGCTCTGTGTGTAAAAGGGTCTGTGTGTCTGTGTGTCAAAGCGTCTGTGTGTAAAAGCGTCTCTGTGTCAAGATGTTTGTGTGTAAAAGGGTCTGTGATGGTCTGTGTGTAAAAGCGTCTGTGTGTAAAAGGGTCTGTGTGTCTGTGTGTCAAAGGGTCTGTGTGTAAAAGCGTCTCTGTGTCAAGATGTTTGTGTGTAAAAGGGTCTGTGTGTAAAACGTCTGTGTGTAAAAGGGTCTGTGTGTAAAAGGGTCTGTGTGTCTGTGTGTCAAAGGGTCTGTGTGTAAAAGCATCTCTGTGTCAAGATGTTTGTGTGTCAAAGGGTCTGTGTGTAAAAGGGTCTGTGCGTCTGTGTATAAAAGCGTTTGTGTGTCAAGATGTTTGTGTGTAAAAGGGTCTGTGTGTCTGTGTGCCTGTGTGCCAAAGGGTCTGTGTGTAAAAGCGTCTCTGTGTCAAGATGTTTGTGTGTAAAAGGGTCTGTGTGTAAAAGGGGTCTGTGTGTAGAAGCGTCTCTGTGTCAAAGGGTCTGTGTGTAAAAGGGTCTGTGTGTAAAAGGGTCTGCGTGTTTGTGTGTCAAAGGGTCTGTGTGTAAAAGCGTCTCTGTGTCAAGATGTTTGTGTGTAAAAGGGTCTGTGTGTTTGTGTGTCAAAGGGTCTGTGTGTAAAAGCGTCTCTGTGTCAAGATGTTTGTGTGTAAAAGGGTCTGTGTGTCTGTGTGTCAAAGGGTCTGTGTGTAAAAGCGCCTCTGTGTCAACATGTTTGTGTGTAAACGGGTCTGTGTGTAAAAGGGTCTGTGTGTAAAGTGTAAAAGGGTCTGTGTGTAAAAGGGTCTCTGTGTCAAGATGCTTGTGTGTAAAAGGGTCTGTGTGTCTGTGTGTCAAAGGGTCTGTGTGTAAAAGCATCTCTGTGTCAAGATGTTTGTGTGTAAAAGGGTCTGTGTGTCTGTGTGTCAAAGGGTCTGTGTGTAAAAGCGTCTCTGTGTCAAGATGTTTGTGTGTAAAAGGGTCTGTGTGTAAAAGGGTCAGTGTGTCTGTGTGTCAAAGGGTCTGTGTGTAAAAGCGTCTCTGTGTCAAGATGTTTGTGTGTAAAAGGGTCTGTTTGTAAAAGGGTCTGTGTGTCTGTGTGTCAAAGGGTTTGCGTGTAAAAGCGTCTCTGTGTCAAGATGTCTGTGTGTAAAAGGCTCTGTGTGTAAAAGGGTCTGTGTGTCTGTGTGTCAAAGCGTCTGTGTGTAAAAACGTCTCTGTGTCAAGATGTTTGTGTGTAAAAGGGTCTGTGTGTAAAAGGGTCTGTGTGTCTTTGTGTCAAAGGGTCTGTGTGTAAAAGCGTCTCTGTGTCAAGATGTTTGTGTGTAAAAGGGTCTGTGTGTAAAACGTGTGTAAAAGGGTCTGTGTGTAAAAAGGGTCTGTGTGTCAAAGGGTCTGTGTGTCTGTGTGCCTGTGTGCCAAAGGGTCTGTGTGTAAAAGCGTCTCTGTGTCAAGATGTTTGTGTGTAAAAGGGTCTGTGTGTCTGTGTGTCAAAGGGTCTGTGTGTAAAAGCGTCTCTGTGTCAAGATGTTTGTGTGTAAAAGGGTCTGTGTGTAAAACGTCTGTGTGTAAAAGGGTCTGTGTGTAAAAGGGTCTGTGTGTCTGTGTGTCAAAGGGTCTGTGTGTAAAAGCATCTCTGTGTCAAGATGTTTGTGTGTCAAAGGGTCTGTGTGTGAAAGGGTCTGTGCGTCTGTGTATAAAAGCGTTTCTGTGTCAAGATGTTTGTGTGTAAAACGGTCTGTGTGTAAAAGGGTCTGTGTGTCTGTGTGTCAAAGGGTCTGTGTGTAAAAGCGTCTCTGTGTCAAGATGTTTGTGTGTAAAAGGGTCTGTGTGAAAAACGTCTGTGTGTAAAAGGGTCTGTGTGTAAAAGGGTCTGTGTGTAAAAGGGTCTGTGTGTCAAAGGGTCTGTGTGTCTGTGTGCCTGTGTGCCAAAGGGTCTGTGTGTAAAAGCGTCTCTGTGTCAAGATGTTTGTGTGTAAAAGGGTCTGTGTGTAAAAGGGTCAGTGCGTCTGTGTGTCAAAGGGTCTGTGTGTAAAAGCGTCTCTGTGTCAAGATGTTTGTGTGTAAAAGGGTCTGTGTGTAAAAGGGTCTGTGTGTAAAAGGGTCTGTGTGTCTGTGTGTTAAAGGGTCTGTGTGTAAAAGCATCTCTGTGTCAAGAGGTTTGTGTGTAAAAGGGTCTGTGTGTAAAAGGGTCTGTGTGTCTGTGTGTAAAAGCGTTTCTGTGTCAAGAGGTTTGTGTGTAAAAGGGTCTGTGTGTCTGTGTGCCAAAGGGTCTGTGTGTAAAAGCGTCTCTGTGTCAAGATGTCTGTGTGTAAAAGGGTCTGTGTGTCTGTGTGTCAAAGGGTCTGTGTGTAAAAGCGTCTCTGTGTCAAGATGTTTGTGTGTAAAAGGGTCTGTGTGTAAAACGTCTGTGTGTAAAAGGGTCTGTGTGTAAAAGGGTCTGTGTGTCTGTGTGTCAAAGGGTCTGTGTGTAAAAGCATCTCTGTGTCAAGATGTTTGTGTGTAAAAGGGTCTGTGTGTAAAAGGGTCTGTGTGTCTGTGTGTCAAAGGGTCTGTGTGTAAAAGCGTCTCTGTGTCAAGATGTTTGTGTGTAAAAGGGTCTGTGTGTAAAAGGGTTTGTGTGTCTGTGTGTAAAAGGGTCTGTGTGTAAAAGGGTCTGTGTGTCAAAGGGTCTGTGTGTCTGTGTGCCTGTGTGCCAAAGGGTCTGTGTGTAAAGCGTCTCTGTGTCAAGATGTTTGTGTGTAAAAGGGTCTGTGTGTAAAAGGGTCAGTGCGTCTGTGTGTCAAAGGGTCTGTGTGTAAAAGCGTCTCTGTGTCAAGATGTTTGTGTGTGAAAGGGTCTGTGTGTAAAAGGGTCTGTGTGTCTGTGTGTCAAAGGGTCTCTGTGTCAAGATGTTTGTGTGTAAAAGGGTCTGTGTGTAAAAGGGTCTGTGTGTCTGTGTGTCAAAGGGCCTGTGTGTAAAAGCGTCTCTGTGTCAAGACGTTTGTGTGTAAAAGGGTCTGTGTGTAAAAGGGTCTGTGTGTCTGTGTGTCAAAGGGTCTGTGTGTAAAAGCGTCTCTGTGTCAAGGTGTTTGTGTGTAAAAGGGTCTGTGTGTAAAAGGGTTTGTGTGTCTGTGTGTCAAAGGGTCTGTGTGTAAAAGCGTCTCTGTGTCAAGATGTTTGTGTGTAAAAGGGTCTGTGTGTAAAAGGGTCAGTGTGTCTGTGTGTCAAAGGGTCTGTGTGTAAAAGGGTCTGTGTGTAAAAGGGTCTGTGTGTGTGTGGACCATCTGAAAAGATGTAAAACTTCCTTTGTTTCGATGATGATTGTTTTTCGTGGTTTTCGCTTTTGAATTATACTTGCAGGGGGCACAGGCCCATTGTGGATACCTGTGCCAACGAAGCTATTCCACAATGGGGGAAGCGGAGATTGATCACCTCCGTGTACCTGCACCAATTTTCATTTCCGTCCATGGCAACCGGCCAAGCCCAGAACCGGCATGTCGATTTGTTTTCAACGTCTTTTCTGCACTGTTGCCACAATCTACCTATTCTACGATTTTTATGATTGAAAAAGCTGCATCTGAACCTTCCTCGGAGCAAGGACGTAGAAAGTTTACTTCGTACTGAAATTCGCGCTGAATCAACAAATTTTCCTGGCAGTTTTTTAAGGGACTGTTTTGTGCACGTGAGATGCATTCCACAACAAAATTTGCATTGCTGTTTCTGAGCAAGTGTGTCATTCCTGCTGTTTACGTCAAGTTGGCAGGAACCCTTCGGGGAAAGCCTTTCCAGGCTAACAATTGACAGTAAAACGATGTCTGAGTTTACACTTTTGAATTAGTAATTCGTTTAAGTAAAGTGAACTGCTGGCCTTCTTTCGGTTTTCACCCCGTCGATCGCCAAGTGTTGAACAACTGGCCGCTGTATGTGGCTTCACCTTTTCCAGAGACGCCAGGGTTTGTAGCCTGAAGCCACGACAACCTTCGTTCGGTTCTATCAAGAGACAGCCCGCAGCCATTTGACATGAACAGGTAACAGGACATGCTTTACAGGTGTGGTCTCTTCCTTTTGGTTACTTTGGTGAGGTTAAAATTGTGCACGTAATTCAAGGGTTGAACACGTCAGCTGTCCAGAGGGTTGTGACTTGAAAGCCGAGGGCCTTGAGCCTTATCACGAATACTGCATGAGTTGTGGATGCATCAAATGTTAGTGATTTTACCATTATAGTGATCGTCTGACAGTGCTGCCAGACCTGTCAAATTTGGGCATGTTTCCTGGTCGTTGGCCAAACCTTTCGGAGAACACGTGGAACTTTGGCTGGTCAGCGCCTGCCTTTACTCCACCTCAACATGCAGCACAATTTGGTCAATTTTGTGGAGGTGATATGATGAACCAACAGTCTCAAGCTCAGTCACAAGCTCAGACTCAAGCTCAGTTGGCTCAGTTAAGGGAACAGAATACACTATTGAATCAACAATTGAATTCCCAAGCCCAGACCCATATCCAGCAACTTCAGAAGCTTCTCCCATTCCATCAGCCTCCTCAACCAACCGCATCTCATCAGACTCCTCCATCAGTACCTGATCCACCAACGGTGCCACCAGTCCAAACACCTCCTGCTCCAACTCCATCTCAACCCGTTCAACAAGGGCCCAACATCACTTTCAATCCAGAAGAGATGATTCAACAGATGCGTCACACAGTGGAATCGGGCATGCAGGCATTTATGGAAAAGACCAAAGAAAGGTCGAAGAGTCCTCATCCAAGTGTGACACAACTTCCACCAGCGACCCCAGTCGCAGAGTCTCCACCTGTCGTCCCGTTACCACCACTTCCACGGCTTCATCGCCGTTCCAGGTCACGGTCAAAACACATTCCAACTCAAGTGGACAAACGTCCAATTTCGATCCCGAGAAGTCCAAGACGTCACAGACGTGATAGCCGTCCACGTCACCGTCGACGACATTCCTGCTCACGTGATGACTCCATGCCTCCAAGCCGTCCCCAGTCAGTCACTCTTCGATCCAACTCCCCACGTCATCGTGAAGTACCACATCAGCGAGATGAACATCGTCGACGTGATGATTATACTTATCCATCCACTACCCATCAACCTGAACCTTGGAACGACCATCACTACGAACAACCTTCAATCTCCGACAAGTCGGACTACCATGACCACTCCACCTACCATGACCACAGCTCCACCAAAAAGTGGAAGTCCTGGCAGTCTTGGAAAGACCAGTCCAAGTCTCAATATCACACACATCCCTCCGGATGGGTCGACTATTCAAAGCCGTATTACAAACATCAATCTTATGATGAACCGCCTTCCAGATATCCCTCAAAACCTTTGACGGCATTCTCGCTGGACCAGCACTCACACAACCATGGCAATCATCCCAATCGCTCTGGTTCTGCTCAGTCCCGAGCTTCCACTCTTCCACCTGGTCATATTGCCATCAACCTTCAAGAAGGTTCCAAAGAGGAATGGGCTCGTCAAGTCAAACATGCTCTCACCCATCCCGATCGGATGAGAGCGGCAAATGAACTTGATGCCAAGGAGCTTCCACAACCATCCACGAGTATTGTCCAAGAGCACTTCGAGGAAGCGATGGAAGAACTGAATAAAGTGGATTCTAGAATCCCAACAGACATTGGCAGGAAGGCCATACATTTATTGTCGAGCACTGGCATCCTGACAGATTTTGATCTTTCCGCATGCTATGTTCGAGAACTTCCTCAAACAGGCATGCTGGCCCTGGTCATGCCGTTACCAGAAATGAGTCGGTTTCAAATGCCCCCACCTTTTGGCGGCCAAACCCTCATCACATGGGCACTTGGCCATGGTACGACCCTCAGTACCTCCCAGTTGATTCTCATGGAGGGCAAGATCCGACCAGCAAACTGGTCCTATCACAAAAATCCACAGCGATGTCACATGCCCACCTTTGGAGCCTTCTACATAGGCCGACAGATTGCGAATGCTGATAAGAACATCCCATCATGGGCAGAACAGGAACTGCTCGATTCTATGGAGAAGAAAGGAAAAGGCCAGCAAGAGATCACCATTGGGGCGATCTATAGAGGATCACTGGAACATCTTTCACTACGCGCTGGAGGGAACGAGAAATGTCAGCTCAATGTAGCTAAAAAGGGAATCGTCACCACTCCTGAGAAGTACACGATTGCTCATAGCTACCACGTGGGGCTGAAATTCATCGCGATCAAATGGTCAGACCTCAAGGATGATGACAAACTGGCACGACGTCCTATTGATCTGCTGACACCGACTCTGAGGACAATGTCAACTATCGAGCCAACGAGGAACGGCGTGCAGCCAGACATCGACGTTGAGCACTTAAGACAGCACTCTCAGATTGTGTATCTCTAGCTTATTTGTCCTAAACAGGATCATGACTTCTTTCTAGGGATTTCCTGGACAAACGCTTTGGCAAAAATGCTCCATTGCAACAGCTGACCTGCTCATTCAACTTGTGTTTCGCCTTGATGGATTTCATTTCTTTTGATCAGGTTTGTTTTGTGGGTTTGATGCAAGGACCAACGTTGCTTGAAAGCGTCAATGTACCATACATTTGATGATCCAATTCATCTCATCTTGTCAATCGTTGCAACCACCGCAGCCTTTTTTGATCCATCAGTAAGTTTTGAGTTGATCACGCCACTATGGCAGAGTCTGATCGATCTCGCTCACCAGCACCTGGTCGAAATCGTGCTGAACCTGACCCTCCTCGTCCTCCTGTACGGCAAGATCTTCCTTTCTTTCCGCGATGGTGTGGTCCTATGCAATCAGCGATCTGGCACTCTCAACAGATGTTTCGACCTCAGTCCAGACCTCAGTTTCAGCCTCAGTTCAATATACGCCAGCCGGGGCCTTACATGATGACTACATCAACAGATCCATCGGCTTCGATGACCACATGGCCACATCCAAGATTTCCATCAGCCAATCCAAGATTTCCACCTGCACCTCCTTCGTCACCACCACCAACACTTGCTTATCCACGTCAATCCAGATCAGTCACTCCACCATGTTCACCTACGATTCCATGTGCTCCAACTCAACTGGCTTCACCCAGCACTCCATCGATCCCGTCGTCACAACCTCGCCATTCCGGCACTCCATTCTCCAAGTCACCAGGAGGACAGACAACCACTGATGAAAGTCGCACATATGGCTTCGATCTTAACCCTCACTGGCAAGAAGATCAAGACCATTACGACAATCAGAAGATCAACGGTTTGACCTTCCCTCGATGTATTCGACCTTCAGCTTTTACACAAAAGCTGGACATCGAGGGATGCGACCCTTTGAAGCTACCGGTAGCGGCCTTACTATATCAGCAGGCCAACAACTTTTGGCTTCGGAAGCTGGCTCATGGGCGTGAATTGTACCTGATTCCAACGGGGGACATCGCAGCTGTGGTATTTATGACGGAGCTATTGACCCAACTTCGGAACAAAGGGGTGGACCTTGACAAGGTGTCATCTTGCAAAGCCAGACAGGATGGAAAGTTGCTGGACAAGACCAACAACACCAAGTATGCTGCTCAACAGATTGCAGACCTGATCCACACTTGGGTTCCTACCCGAATGGCAGACCCTGACACTCAACATGAACTGACTCAACTCCGGAGTCAACTTGCCCAACTGCGACAACAACTCGGGGAACCCCCAGGCGATTCCTCTTCTCCGGGCACCACTGGCCCTTCATCATCCAGCCCTGCTGCCACACCCATCCAAGCTGCTCTTCTTCGAAGCTCTCAGCAACCAGCTCCTCCTGCACCACCGGGCTTTGATCCTTCATCTCTCCTGGTCGGCAGCACCAGTGTCAATCCGTGGCTCACTCAAAACATGCCACCCACTCTTGCAGTCAGAGCCTTCAACAAATGGTTGAAAGAACTCGCACTCTCCGATGCAAAACGCAAAGTGCTCACCGACAATATTGCCAAGACGGAGGAATGGTGGGCCAAGCAACCAGCTGATGCGCTTGAGACTGTGGAACGAGTGGCAGTCATGATGGGAATCCCAGTCAATCTCATGGGAAAAAACTATGATGCGTTGAACCTTCTCCGGGCTATGACAGCGGGCATTAGCCTTACCAACTGACAAGCTCCGCTCTTGCGTCGAAAACTCAAGCACAAGGTGCTTCAATCCCATTTGCAAATTCTCCATTCGATGATTCTTATTCTTTACATTTTGACTCCCTTCACCATGACTTACAGCATCCATTTATTTCAAGGATTCCGCATCAGTCAAACTCGAATGATGCTCCTGGCAATTCTTCATGGTCACAGACCCAATCTCAAGCTGAAGTCAATTTTGGAAGGGTGTGCGGACCTTCAACACCTGTGGGGCTCAACGCTACACTCCCACAACCTTTTTTCCAGACAATTCTTCCAACCTCAGAGCGTCTATATTCGTTTCACTCACATAAAATCCATGCAACCCAAATTCTACGTGGGCTCTGCAATGCACCATATCATGGACAGAGAGTATAGCCGCTCCAGGAAATACCTTCAACTCACCAATGAGAGACTTGTGCAAGCTGAACTGGCACTTCGTTATTGGCAAGAACACGACAACCTGTATATTTGGGCACCTATTCCAATCTATACAGACAGAAGCGACTACCGCAGCCTTGAAATGGCACTGATTCAAGAATGGCAACCTCGCCTAAATTATCCTTTCATTTGCCAATTCTTCCACCCAAAGAAGGGTCTTCTCAAAAAACCCCTTCTTAACACCAACGCTCAATTTGGCCTTGCGACTCTATGGCGGCGTGCCAAACACAAGTTCACTCCACAGCTGGTACGTCAAGTTTTGACCTCTTCCAGATTCCAAAACCGCCTGGAACTCTGGACGATCATTCACGCCTTGGGTTCAAATACCAAGGCACGGTTCGAGCAGACAAAGCTGCTTCGATCCAATGATGGTGGATTGACCTTATGCTACGCTCTTCGACGACTGGCCAACAACACCCAGGAGCCATTCCGTACTCTGTCCCTGAATGCCATCGACGCTTCGATCCAATGGTGGCGTGGAAAACCAGCACCCAAGGCAACAGCTCTACGGGCTCCATGGTGCCTCGCTCCAGACCTTCAGCAAACGCTGAAGAAGTTTCTGAGACAATGGCACGTCAGGATGCTGGCTCACCAAGTACCATGTCACACTCCTTCCTTCAAGACGGTCTTCATCAAACATGCGGCAGTCTTGGACATTCTTTGCAATCACAAACAAGCCATTGACGACTGGTCGACTACGAACCCTGCCACATGTTGTTGCAAATCCTGGTCCTGTTACAAGAGTGCGGCACTCAATCCTTCGGACTCTCACTGGGTCCTTTCCGGCTCTCTTCTTCACTCCCATCTCCAACCAGACCTTGCTGTCATCGCGGAAGGATCCTTGGCCAACAAAGTCTTCCCTTCCAAGAAGGAATTTCATAACCAATTGCGTCTTGGCTTGCGGAATTGGACCAAACGAAATGGTCTTCCTTCCATGCCCCAGTCCGATATCACCGACCTTTGTCACCAGCTGTGGCACCAACACTCGTCACAGATCACCAATCACATCACAAAGCAATCAATTGGACGACTACAAGAAACCTTTGATGGTGCCATCTTCCACTGTGAGGACAAACATGCCTCCTCTCTTCGAATATTTTGCCCGTGCATCTATTACGAATCCATCGAAAAGACATTCCAAGACCCTTCCATCTTTGAATCCCTACCCAATGAACCATCCTCAATCGTGACCTCTTTGGTTGAATCCCTTCAACGCCAACACGGACGTGCATATCCGTGGGCAGTGGGATCGGGTCGCCAGCTCCCATCTGGGTATATTCTGGCCAAACGGAAGAAAGACTTCCACAGCGGAAGACCTATTATTTCCTTTGTCGATTCCCCATTCAGACCAATGCTCAACATTCTTGCCAGACTCATCTTCCAGCTTATTCCCACGGCATGTCCAAATCATTTCGCTACCGGAGATGTGTATACTTTGCTCTCGATATTGAGATCGGCGCCTGTCGACGCCGATTTGATTTTGGTCAATCAAGACTTGGCAGGCTTCTTCACCAGTATTGATCAAGACCGATTCCTTCGTTCCTGGTTCATGCTCCTGGACTTTCTCCGGCCCAAAATGAATGTCTACGATGAGGAGGTCTTCTCTGTCTACCCTGGAAAGTCCAACAATCCAGGAGACATCATCAAAGGCCGTACCTTTCGTCGCCTCAATGTCACTCGGAAGATTGTCATCGGCGATGTACCAGATTTGATTAAATCAGCCTTGCATATGCAGACCTTCGCATTGGGACAACGATGTATCCGTCAATGCCGTGGCAGTCCCATGGGCAGTCCTCTTTCTCCTGCCCTATGTCTCATGGTCGTTTCCATCAGTGAACAGATTTGGCACAACACCTTCCACCAACTTCTCTCCAATCATCACCTGTTCATTAAACATGTCCGCTACGTTGACAATCGCCTCATCTTCGGTGACAAACGTCTTACCTCATTTGATCCATATGAGGTTTTATTGGATGATGGCTTCTATGGAAAACCTATTATCCTCGAAACAGAGCCAGACCAAGAATTCCTCGGCTTTATGATCGAAACAAAGCCGCTGGAACTGATTTACCAGGGACCAACACAGGTGTCACAGGTTCTCTCACCATTCTCAGCTTCACCTCCTTCGGTTCTTCTCAGCGGCTTCCGGTCGCGTTGTCACATTGTCATCAAGGGAGCTTTTCCATCCCTACGGGTCCAGCAAGGTTTGTCGCAATTAATTCGATTATACGCACGAGCTGGCTTTCCCAATGCGGAACTTCAGTCCATCTCCAACCAACTTTTGATTCAGCATCAGAACTCGAGTATTGCCGACCAAAAACTTGCTTCTGCAGCTTTTTCCAGGGTTGCTCGTTTCGTTGTGGTTCCGGTGTTTGTTCTTCCCTCTTGCTTCTGGTTTCTTCCTGTCCTTTCTCGTGGTTGTTGGTGTCCTGTTGTTTCTTGTTTCTCTCCTTCAGCTTTTTGGCTCAATTTCCGCTTTCTTCTTGCTTCGTCCTCGTTTGAACGATCATGGATCACGCTCAAGGGCGAGCGTTCCATCATCATTTGGCCAGAGCTATTATGCATCTTAACTATCTGGCAGGGCTCTTGCCTTTCTTCGAACCCTCCATTGAATATGATGAATCGCCGCCTCCGGCAAATCTCCGTCTTGATCATCCAACAACCAGCCTGCACACTTTTGTGCCCAGACCGACATCCGAAGGTCCCCCGACCTTGGTATCACACGGAGGCATCCCTTCCCACATGGTATTGAATCCAGAACCATACCTTCGACCGGCATCAACAAGCTCGCCACCAGTCAGTGCATCCATTCTCAACACTGTTACATCTCGGCCTGCCAGTCTCATGACGGACCCTGGTCCAAATCCGATTCCTGGGTCCACAACAACGATTACCTTCCCTACGGCGCCAACACGCACTACCACCCCTGTTCCAGTGCGATCAAAACAACGGTCATCATCTTTGGTGGACCCACAACCAAAAAAGAAGCAGAAAGGGGAGTCCATCCCTGAGCCCAGACTCGCCCACAATCCTGATGCTGACCATTCGACATCGCTACCAATTATATCAGACGCCCGATCAGGCGACATGAATTCTGATGACTCCGATGGTGAGGCTGCGTCAAGAGAGGACATCAGTTACATTCATGGTGGGAAAGCAAGACCCAGAACACCTCCTCTTACATTGACTTCCAATCCAAAAGCTCCGCCGTCTCCTCATATGCATATCCTCCATGCTATTCCAGCCGCTACACCTCCTGATCCGGCTCGTCCTTGGACCCACGCCGATGACCAAGAATTGATCGGCATGAAACAGGACACAAAGTCCAGACCTTCGTGGAAAACGATCGGAGCGAGACTCCATCGCGACCCTCAGCTCTGCAAGCTCCGATGGGGACTTTTGAAACAGACATCAGAAGTGACTGACCCACCGGGTCCGAACAACCCACCTCATGAACTTGAGGGAGATGACTGACTCTAGCATCAATCTTTGCGATGTCAAAAAAGTGTGATATGCTGCCTCATTTGTTGCTTTTGTGACCCATGTCTTTTTTCCCTCCTTTCCCCTTGGCTTTTTTCTCCTTTGGGGTTCTTTCCATCTTTTGTTTGGTTTCTTTCGCCTGCGCCAAGTGCTCCATCTCTTTGTATTTGTTCATCCACAGCAAATATGGCTCATTCATTCATATTCTCACCGACGAACAGCTCCCGAACGCTCCCGCTCGCGGGACGACTATATGTGGCAGAACCGTCGCATTCAGCAAAATGATTGGCAACAAAATCCTCGGCCTGAGCAACCTCCTCCTGCTCCTCGAGTCAGAAAGGTCCTGGTCATCGTTGACATTGAACAAGTTCGTCCACTTATGAATAAAACTCATGATGACTCAATGGCCACTACAACATGTGAGGTCCTCCCTCGCCTCACTCGTCTCGAGGAACATGCATTGTTCACCTACAATGTTCTGCTCAACACACACCGGTTGGAAACCTTCACGGTGTACAACCTGTTATTTTGCATCAGCCAGCATATCTGGTATACGTGGGATCGATTCTTGCCTCCTTCATCTATGGACATCAGATGGCAAGACGACACTGGAGATACATTTGCTCTCCGCAACGAGGAATACCTGATCACCTATTTGAACACCTATCGCCCTCACTGGACTGAGGGACAAGAACACAGTGAGATCTTTTCAAATAACATTCATTACTTTACGTCTCACATTCAGCCTTATATCATGCGCGTGAGTTGCCATGAGGCTCTTCCGAACCGCAACATGCTTCCTTAAGCTTGAAAAGTCTCCTGCATTTAGGGTTGTGGGACTTTCCCTTTGCTTTTTTGTCTTGGCCTCTTTGTTGCTTCTTACCTGTTAAATTCTTTAGCTCTTGGCTCCAGCGGTACCATGACCAAACGTGATTCCTCATTTGCCGGTATTACGTATCCTTCATCCTCCATGAGCATGCCACGTCGTCTTTCATGGAGATCTCGCAGTCATGGGCAATCCAGTAGCACTGCTGCTCCTTCGGATTCATTGCATCCTTCCCGCAGCGACAATGCTCCCCAAGCTGGACCTTCCACCTCACCTACAGGATCAGGTGAGTACACACCTCACTACGGGTACTCTTCGGCAAATCTTGCCACACCCATACCATCTCCTGCCGATCATCAAGCTCCAATTCTCCCTAATCCTACAAGGGAATCATATCCACTCCAGCAAGAGATGGAAGAAGTCCGACGTCAGCTCCATGCATACTACTTTGTCGAGGTCCAATCACCTTCAGATGACAACACCCAACCGGCGCTTCGCCGACTTATGGTGACGGAAGTGGATCGACGTGGCAACCATCACAATAGGCAGCCGGAATATTTTTTCAATGGCATCATCGGCCATATTCGTGCCGGCCAGAATGGCTGGATTGACTCATGGGATCAATCCTCCCAGCTCGCCAACTACTGGCGTCGCTATTTTCAGATTCCGGAGATCTCTCCGTATGGAAATTGGCATCCCCGTCAAGATGAAGCTCCAGAAAGCCCTGAGTCGGTGCATGAATCCGGCATGGATGACACCGATTCTATCATTGCCAATGTTGACATCAATCCACCTCCCGTCCAGATCCATCAACTGGCAACGTTCCTCTGGAACATTCTCAACAATGACAGGGAGGCCAACATGGCCATACTCGAACGTCTCGAGGATACTGAAGGTGACCTTTCCCGACACCCAGTTCAGATCTTCTCGGCGGCAGATTTGGCTCATCTTGCCAGCCACTTGGCGGAATCTACACGGACTTTGTCAAACCAAGCACGGCGCATGGAGGCATTACCTGACGAAGGCCTGTGAGCTTTAGGATTAATTCATTTGATGTTTCTTCCCTGTATTTTGAAGCCATTTCCGCTTCAGGGAACGGATAATAGCCTTCACCGCGTGTAAACCCGAGAAAAAGCCTCGCGGCAGCGAGGCGTGTGTGTGGACCATCTGAAAAGATGTAAAACTTCCTTTGTTTCGATGATGATTGTTTTTCGTGGTTTTCGCTTATGAATTATACTTGCAGGGGGCACAGGCCCATTGTGGATACCTGTGCCAACGAAGCTATTCCACAATGGGGGAAGCGGAGATTGATCACCTCCGTGTACCTGCACCAATTTTCATTTCCGTCCATGGCAACCGGCCAAGCCCAGAACCGGCATGTCGATTTGTTTTCAACGTCTTTTCTGCACTGTTGCCACAATCTGCCTATTCTACGATTTTTATGATTGAAGAAGCTGCGTCTGAACCTTCCTCAGAGCAAGGACGTAGAAAATTTACTTCGTACTGAAATTCGCGCTGAATCAACAAATTTTCCTGGCAGTTTTTTAAGGGACTGTTTTGTGCACGTGAGATGCATTCCACAACAAAATTCGCATCGCTGTTTCTGAGCAAGTGTGTGTGTGTTTGTATATGTCTATATGTGATTATGTGAGCTTTTTGAATTCTTGGTGATGGCTGAGCCAGGATGTGGCAAAGGAAGCCTTGGCGGAAAGGGTGGAGTGAGTGGAATGGGTGGCATGGGTGGAATGGGTGGCATGGACTACAGAAAGGGTGGCATGGGTGGCATGGGGTGGGGCATGGGAATGGGTGGAGGTATGTGGGGTGGCATGTGTGGTGGAATGAAAGGAAGCTGGCCGCAGCCAGGAGGCAGGTCCAAGCTGTGCAAACATGTGGAAACGCAGTACTGATTGAACTCACTGGGCATGGAATGTACTGATACATTTTAGTTCTGTTTGAGACAATTTTAGTGGGAGTACAGTTGTAAGTGCCCTTTCAACGTTTCCAGACTGCAAGGATGTGTCTTGACGAATCTGGTTTGGGTTAAAACTGCCCAGGACTCGCTTCTTTGAACACCAACAGTAAATTACAGTAGCAACACTTTGCCATCGGTGCACCAAATTCGCTGACCAAGAATACAGTTGTTTAGATCCCTTTCAACCCAAGTTCTCTGCAGTAGCTGCAGAGTCTGGCTTGCTTTCTCGCTTCAGTACATTCTGTTCATCTGAAGCTGACTTGAAAGGTGCTCTCAAGGCTGCCAATGATGGCATCAAATCAAAGATGTGCAGCTTCTGGGAAGACCGAGGATTTTGTGCAAAAGGCAGGGGCGTCCATGCATTTCCAACATGTGATTCCAACTTTCTCGGATATTTTTCTTGTTCCTCACCCTGCTGGACACCAGCGCACTCTCTCTCTCTCTCTGTCTCTGTGTTGCTCCAAAATTGCTTTCAGGCTTTCGTATCAACTTTCTTGCAGTTTGCTCTTGGATAGTTGGATACTTTCAAGTCCCACAAGTGCATGAGGCATCTGCAGCAGTACCTTGCTGACATACTATGACATACGGGACATCCTTTTCAGAAGATGCTTTCAGCTTTTCACCTACTTTGGGCAGTCTGACGATTGCACATCTCTTCTCACTTGCTCAACTTCACGTCCTCGTTTCATTCCGTCTTCAGACTTCTTCGACATGTTCACCTGGTTTACCTGTTGTTGGCAGGTGAAACACTGGCGAAATACGGCGCCATGGGGTGTAGCGTGTTGAATCTGGCAGGCTCCACGTGTTCCTTTGCTCACGGAGCTCAAGAACTTGGAACGCCCGTAGCATCCGTAGCTCCATCTGGTCCATCTGGAGATGCTGGGAATGGTGGGCTTTGGAAAACAAAGTCGTGCAGCTTGGATCGGATCATCAGATGTTCATCAGATGTTCATCAGATGTTCATCCGCTCTCATGGTTTTTCTGAACCACAAGGATTTTGAGATTTGGAGTTTGTGTTCGACGCCTTTGCCAGCTGTGACTCTTGACATTGTTTGCCGACCTGATCGGATTTGATCTGAGGTAAGTTCTTTGACCTGGGAACCTGTCAGAAGGGTTCCAACTGCAACTTTGCGCACGGAGATCATGAGCTTTTGAAAGCATGAAATTACCAAAAGTGAGCCACTGCTCTGCAGAACACTGTTGGATTTGGCTCGTGAAAAACCATGAAAGAGAGTCTTTAGAAACTTTAGAAACTTTGACCAGCTTGCAAGTTCTGCAGCGCAACACTCACGTAGTACATGCTTGGTGTACACACCACCATCTCAGCTCGCACAAAGCTCTTTTCAAAATGACCCCCTCGCAGTTGCTCGGAGAGTCCAATGTCTCAAGCCCCATGACAATCTGGAGTGGTTGAGGTTAGCTGTTGAGGTTCAACATGGTTCAACACTTCAACATTGTAATGCTAACATTGCTAAGATGCCGGAAGTGTTTGATTCATGCCTTGGAACTTGTCCGAGCTGGCGAAGCGGGAGCGGTGCCCAGCCGACGTTGATCCAGCGAGCGAACAAAAGCCTTACTTTAGAGCACGTGCTCTGCTGTCCCATGGTGAGAGCTCACATTCTAACTTCAGTTTGCAAGCACAGATTTTTGCCACTATCATCACTTGCTCAAGTGGAGTCTTGTCGTCGTGTTGTCATCTATTCCAATAGATTCAAGGGACATTAGTTCTATACATGTAGTGAAGTTCAGTGACTCTCTCTCTCTCTCTCTAGATAAATAAAAAGATAAATAAAACATTTTAACATGAATGAATAAATATGTATATATATATGTATACATATATATAAAATGTGTATAGATATTACTCTAAAGTGAGTGTTGTATAGTTTTGTTGAACTTATTGCCACAGGGAAGCTGCATCCTCTGAGGCCAGACTTTGCTGGCAGCAAGGCCGATTCCTGGCTACGTCGCCTGCGAAGCATCCCCTGGGGTCAGGGCAAAGTGAAGGTGCGACTCGGCAGCAAATTCTCCAGCAATTCCCTCGGTTGTCCGAAATGATGGTGTGATAACATGTGATGATAATCTGATGATGTTTTTGAAATTTTCAAGACAATGCTCTGATATTGATGGCCCAACTGATGTGGGTCAGCCTGGGTCAGCCTGTTGCAGTTATGAACGGAGATTGCACTTGCAACCTGCCCAGGTTTGGCAAGCAGTATGAGGAGCCCAGGTTGACGTGCTACTTTGGGGTCCTTTGGTTGCCAGCACTGGGTTGAGAGGTGATACGATTGTTGGCTTGTTTGGTCGACATCAAGACTGAAGGCGTCTAGGTATAAAAGCGAAGCAAGTGATAAATGGGGAGGACAGCATCCTGAAACAGTGACTCTTATAATTTGTTTATCCATTTTGATCCACTTTGGTTATTGAGTTGAAGAACATCAGGACAAGGAGTACACATACTCTGGACGCACGGTCAAGCCGTTGCCTTGGTCACGCGCAACAATTCTTCAGGCAAGGGCAAGGACATTTTCTTTCAAATAGCCACGCAGTTGTCACTGCACCGGTTCAGGGTAGTTTCCTCCCATGCCCATGCTGTTCTGGTTCAGTCCCAGAGCTTTGCGTATCTACAGGAGATTAAGAAACGCGTGGAGCAAACCACGGGTGAGACGTTCAACTCCGTCCTTTGCAACAGATACAGGACTCAACCGGCATGAGGTATTCTGAGAGTTGGACCAAAGTTTTTGGGATTTGAACTTTCGCAACTTGCAGCTTCATGTCAGTCTCCTTGCAAGGAATGGTAGTGATACAGTTGGATGGTACCTCGTCCAAGATGCTGCAGTGTGGCGTGAGCCGCGTTGATGTAGACTCGTAGACTTGTTGTGCCTGCAACCTGCGGACAACCTGAGCTTTGTCAGGCATGCTGATAATGAATCGATTTATGGTCCAAAGCCGACCATTGCATCAGAGACTCGGTTGCATAAGCTCCAAGGATGGGCAGCGCTCCTGCAAGATTTGCAAGCCTTGTTTTCGAGCATGTAATGATTCTTTGTGACAGAAGCTGATTGAGCCACGGAAGTTCTCATTGGCCCAAGGTGACCCTTGGTGCTGAGAGAGACTTTGACTTGCGGGAAGGCGCCATAGTTCAGCAATTGGTCAGTTGTTTTCCCCTTCCGGAGCTGCTAGAGAACAGAATGCGCCATGAGCCAGGCAAGGGCGGCACGGGAGCTGGCAGGTGGGATTTGAGCTTGGACTCTGACTTTGTATAACTTAATGACGAAGTCATAATGATTCAAATGGTCAAAAGAATGTCAAAAGCAAGGAAAAAAGAGAGGAGATGAAAATCACTCATGACAGTGACACTGCCTGCAAAGCATGCCGGGATTGCAAGACTTTTGGGTGAATTTCTGTCCCAGTCAACCCCAAAGGCATCAAGATTCAGTATCCGACTTGTCAATGCTTGCTGTCCCTTACTATGTGCCACAGTGTGCTGCAGTACTTGCTATCAGCTGCCTATTGCCAAGCTGCTTGTTAATGCCGCTGTCTTCAGGCTTCGCATCCGCCTAGCTCATGGGAGTTTGTTGGCAGATGACTTAGATGGACAATCCAGGTGACGTTTTATCCCCCATGGATTCCACGTGGATTCCATATGTGTCAGTCCCTTCGTTTCCAGGTCATGTCGGGTGCCACCCAAGACCGTTGGCAGCACTCCCTCCCTCGTCGCACAACGGTGAAGGACTCACCGAGTGCATGTGGGGTGAAACCGGTGAAGCCGCAACATCAGAAATAAATAAATAAATAAATAAATATATATATATAGAGAAAGTAAGAAAGAAGAAGAAGAAGAAGAAGAAGAAGAAGAAGAATACGAAGAAGAAGAAGAAGAAGCAGAATACGAAGAAGAATACGAAGAAGAATACGAAGAAGAATACGAAGAAGAAAAAGAAGAAGAAAAAGAAGAAGAAGAAGAAGAAGAAGAAGAAGAAGAAGAAGAAGAAGAAGAATAAGAGAAGAAGAAAAGAAGAAGAAGAAGCAGAAGAAGAAGAAGAAGAAGCAGAAGAAGAAGAAGAAGCAGAAGAAGAAGCAGAAGAAGAAGAAAAAGAAGAAGGAGAGAAGAAGAAGAAGAAGAAAAAGAAGAAGAAGAAGAAGAAGAAGAAGAAGAATACAAAGAAGAAAAAGAAGAAGAAGAAGAAGAAGAATACAAAGAAGAAAAAGAAGAAGAAGAAGAAGAAGCAGAATACGAAGAAGAATACGAAGAAGAAGAAGAAAAATAAGAAGAAGAATAAGAAGAAGAAGAAAAAGAAGAAGAAGAAGAATAATAAGAAGAAGAAGAAGAAGAAGAAAGGGAAGAAGAAGAAGAAGAAGAAGCAGAAGCAGAAGAAGAAGAAGCAGAAGAAGAAGCAGAAGGAGAAGGAGAAGGAGAAGGGGAAGGGGAAGGGGAAAGAGAAGGAAATATCGAAGGGGACTTTGGTCTGGACAGTCTTTGCTTTCGTGAACTGTCCCCAGGATGAACGCATCAACTTGACCTTTCGACGTGTTGTCTAAAAGTGCGGCCGAACAGAGCCAGGCGGTTCCTGAAAGCAAAACGCCGCCATTCTTTTGATCACTGGCATGCGCTTTCACATTTCTGTACATTTTTGGGGATCACGGCCTGGGTATGCTCAGAGGGCATGTTCAGGCCATGTTGGTTTTGTGTCTGATTGAGCTTGTAAGAGTTGCGTAGGATGGCATGTACTGTTGGCGTTGCAAAGGGCCGTTTTACGTTGAGCCTTCAGCTACAAGGACAGCTCATTGCTACTGCAGACTGTTGGGCCGTGACCAGTAACTCGGTACAGAAGCAAGGATTGACTGGATTGAATTGTCAACCGGTTGTGCGTGCCATTTGAGTGCGGCTCCTGGGGTTGGGGTTTCCTAGCCCACAGTTCCGCTCTCCATGGCATTTTGCCACAATGCAGTGCGACTCCAAGCCAGTTTGAAAGGATTTGTTTAGCTGCTGATATTGCAAATAATGTGTACAGTGTACGATGTACTTGTTGCTGCCAAGGTGTCGATAGTGCTTCTCAGCCGGATTCCCAGCATTGTTCTAAAACGATCAAGTTGAATTTTGAGAAGAAGAATCCTTTCTTCTTCAAATGCATCTTCGAAGTGTGTGGGATTTCATGTCTGGCTTCAACTGCATCCAAAAGTCGCATTTTCTCTCCCGTTTTCCTCGGTATTTTTGCTGCAGTATTTGGTCTCAGTGGCACCCTTAGTGAGAAGCCCTTTTAACCCTTCAAGTCGCTTTGAGTTGCAGCAATGGCAATCGGGATGTTTGAACTCTATAAAGCCAGCAGTTGTGTGACCCTGATTCTCTTCTTGAAGTATTTCATCAGCAACATGCGATGGGGCTTTGCCAAGGGGAAAGCAAACCTCCGGGCAAAAGAGGACTTCAACAACAATGCGAATGCTACGGCTGATGATGTGGAGCGTGCGAACCATGCCGGCCGCATCATTCAGAATGACCTTGAAAACCTTCCAATCGGTTTGATCGTGATTTGGGCTTCTCTCCTGACAGTGAATGCTTCTTACACTGTGCTTGAAGATGGAGAGGCTGCCTGCCTTACGCACCTGGTGTTCACTTGCCTCTTTTGTATCTTTCGTGTGCTCCACACAATCATCTACGAGCTCAAACTCGGGCTGCCGCGCAGCCTTGTCTTCGTCTTGAGCATGTGCAGTCTATTTGGATTGATGATCCTGATGATCGTGTGTGCATTTTACTTGCCAGAGACACCAAGCTCTGCTCGGTGAATGCCAAGAATAATTTGGTGGACAGTTGCAGCAGGTGCACCTGATTGATGCCTTCAAGACAAACAATGGTTCTAATGGTGGGCAAATAGTGTTGTGAGATGTTGTGAGATTCTGTTCAGATACTATTGGGTAGCACCAGTGTGTCAAGGGGCCGTCGTGCTGTTTGCAGCACGGGCACAGAGGTCTTACATTTTGACCAAGAGACCCTGAATGCCGGCCTTAGTAATTTGCCTTTTGCCTATGTAATTTGCCCTTTGCCTATGATCCAACGCGTTGAAGCACAGAGCCGAAGTTTGCACAGCGACGCGCAAAAGAACATTGTTTTTTTAGCATGGATATTTTTTGCCATCCATCACCTCACTTGCAGTGCACTTGCAATGGGCCAGCAAATTTCTCAACCTTTGCCTGGTATCTCCGGCTTTCTTTAAGCATAGCAGCATATCCTTGGACTGCTGCTAGAGGCCTCCTGGCACCTTCCTATACCCTCAAGGCTTGTTAATCTGTGAGACCCTTCTGGTGACTTCTTTGAAAACTGAAGTATATACATTAAGGTAGTAGATTACCACAGTCATCCCACCGTCAATTTCAGGCCTCCTGCCACACGGGTCTAACGTGTTGGGAAAGTTTTCTCTCAAAATGCTTTGGTGAGCACCAGAGAGTTGGAGTGATCTGTGGAGGTTGGTATCCACTGGGAGACCTCTTTGACGACTCTTACACCAGGGGAGTCCCAGAGGCCTCCTGTGGCCTGCTTCGGAGGGAAGCAATTCCACTGGATTGAAAAACACGATTTCTATCGATTTCTGGCTTGAGTGGATTTCGGATTTATGATGTCTCGCTACTAGTCAAGCTCCTCGAATGCAGGTCGCAGGTGCTGCACACCAAACATGTTTGTCACCAGGTATTTGATTGCCAGCTTTCCGAAGGACTTCAAGATCAGCTATGCCAGGCAGAATCGGAGCCAAACACAGAGTATATGCCCGTATATTTTGAAATATTTGTAGTAACATTCTATATATAATATAGTATATTATTAACACATTTTTAATGTAATAAAGCAAAACATGATATGATACAGAATGATATAGAATGATATGATATAATATAGTATCGTAAAATCTATGTGTAGATAACACATGATAATACACCCAATATGCATTTGACATAGTATTTAACAACACTCAATATCCGCAACCTATGTTAGAATATATATATATATATAATATATATATATATACATGATAGCTTTTGGCTTTTGATAACATTATATACATCATAATATGCGTCATAAGATATGTCATAGTATACAGAGTATATTGTACATATTATACGCCATATACGTCGTACTACACAGAATATACATATAATATCGACATATTCATATGACATACATGCTTGCATTGTTACTGTTTCACGTTGTCTCTGCTTATTGTTTTGGGTGTCACTTTAGGATTTCGCGGCAGCTGTGCAGGCTTCCAGACCCGACCTGGCGACCACTTGTCGTTCGCAATTTGTCAAATCCATCAGTACTTGCAGTAGACGAGCAGCACAGAAGGTGCGGGCCAAGAGGATGCGACACTTTTTTTTTTAATGTGCAATCATTCCTTTTTTTCTGGCAGTACACTTCAGTACACAGCAAAAGGACGGGCTTTGGCTCAGAGAGCTTCTGTCGGTTTGTTGCAGGCTATTCGTTGCGGACCAGACGACCAACAAGATCTGGTGGTATCAGCTGCAGGTGGTTGCATTGGATTTATTTTTGACCAGTCAGTAGATGTGTTAAGCAACATTCCTTCTTAAGCTGTAGCAGGTCGCAGAGCCCAGCAAGTTCCTGATCACAGATGGTCGGCACTCAAGCTGTGCAGTCTGTGTCAAAAATGTTCGCGTCAGCTATTGAATGACATCGAATGTCGTGCATTGGATTGCCACTTAACCAGCTCGCTTTGCCTTTGTGAACAAGCTGGAGTTTTGAGCAAGGCCTTGTTGAGATGTATGACAATGATTGACAATGTATGATGCAGATTGAATCAGATTGATGTGGTGCGACGGTGCGAACATAACTTGTGCCCGTGTTGCTGAGGCGTCCAGCGACTGGCCGCCTCGAATATCTTGGCCAAGGGCCTTGCAGTGAGTCAGGCCGAATTCGGCACTTGCAAATGTGGGAATGGTTTTGCTGGATTTGATGCTAGAGTTCTTTGGAGTATGTATGACACAGAATGACACAGCATGCCACAGAATGCCACAGAATGCCACAGAATGCCACAGAATGAGCAGATGTTCTTGGACTCCGGAGGCTGGCGATCTTTTCATAGCCGGACGAGTCCTTGCTGCCGGTGGCCGAAGTGCTATCTATAAACAGGCAAATAAAGTTCATTGAGCCGAGAGTGTAGTTAAGATCGTACTTGAGCAATCTCAGCCTATCAAAAGCCTTTGATATTGCGCCATTTTGGCCCCTGGCAACTCAGTTTTTGCTGTTCCAGTGGATTGAAATATATTGAAATGATTGAGATTCTTGAGCAGGAAGCTGCGGCCTTTGAGTCGGGGGATTCGCTGTCCCCGAAACGACTCTGGAGCGCGCTGCATCAATTGTCGTCTCCGCTGACCCGACTTGAACTGACTCACTGACCCACTTGGCCATGCACATATTGCAATAAAGCACTCCAGGACTGCAGGTGATGGAAGTTGGCTCCCAACGATGCTTGAGCAGAAGCCTCGGTTCGTCGCGGAGTTTTGCACATTTGAAGTAACGCGCTGTCCCTTAAAAACAAAGAGATTTCAAGATGCATGCGAAGCAAAAGGTATGCAACGGGCCCACGCCATGTTTGGCAAGTTCATGTTTGATGGACAAGCTTGTGACAGCGGGTTAGGACCGGTCTGCCTTCTATGTCAGAGCCAATGAGCCCGTCCACGCCAGAAACCAAGCTATTTTCTACTGCTATGCTATCGTGCTCTAGTTGCAGCCTTCATGGTGCTTTGGGAAACAAGATAAGTAATACAATTTATGTGTAATTGTCTATTTTCGTTACCGTATGTCTATAGCATGTGTACAAGTACATACGCTTTCATTCCCCTGCACCCAGAACTTTGGTCGGAAGATTTCTTCATGGGTGTATAGTATTGTATATATAGTGGTTTCTAATGGTTTCTAGGTTTATCAGTCCACCAGCATTAGGTCTTGTCTTCACAATGTGATCGTTCGTTTTTCAGCAGGCTATGTCCATGCTGTCTTTAACATCTCTTGGGATCTCTTGGGGCCCTTCGGGTCAGCAAAACAGTAAGCAATATGTCACACTGTCTTTATTTATGTCCATGCTGTCTTTAACATCTCTTGGGATCTCTTGGGGCCCTTCGGGTCAGCAAAACAGTAACCAATATGTCACACTGTCTTTATTTATGTCCATGCTGACCTTCTTGAAAGAAATTGCAGAGAATATCCCCAAAGATTGCCCAAAGAGCAAAGAAAAAAAGCAAAAAGAACAAAAAGGAGAAAAAAGAGAAGAAGGAAAAGAACGAGAGCAAGGAAAAAAGATCAAAGGAAGAGGATGCTGAGAAAGTTCGGATTTCACAGTAGGCTGTACAGTTGTGACGAAAGCTGCGAAGCAGAAAGCACATCATAATGGCCAGAAGGGCAAGGTTGAGAAGTCCTGTCCCAGCATTTGAACATTTTGCTGCTCACAGGACCGTCTAAGGGCGAAAGTAAGAAGTTCACCAAAGAGATGTGTTCCTTGGAATCGACCACGGGAGAAAACCCGCCGGATCAGTCTGGCCAAAAGCGCAAGGCAGCAGAAGACTTGTTTGGCAATGTGGATCTTGAATAGTGCAGCTCACCACTCCTCCAAGCCCGTGTCAAAATGTGCAGACTTCATTGCGCGACCAAGCCTTTGCTGACAATCTTGTGACTTGGAGTTGTCTTGACACAATTGCAAACTGACGCTCATAAACGCTCATAAACGCTCATAAACGCTCATAAACGCTAATTGGGATTAGTAAGACCTTGGAACGACCTCAGCAGTTACCACTTAACTGTCTTGATTGAAATTTGTGGGCTGCCGCAATCATGTTGAATAGTCCCAAAAAGGCTTGTACTTGCGCCGGTTTTAAAGATTGCAAATGCTGATGGCCTAGGCTTCACAGTTGTTTGATGCATAGGTGTTAGAGGGGTAGTGGGTATCTACGAAGCTTTCTAGACATGCACAGAGAAGATGCAGTTTTTCTGATGATTGCCAATAATTTTCGAGGATGCAATGGACGTGCAATGGACGTGCAGACAGAATATTGCAACATGTGAAGGGCGGCATGGGTTCCAGATTGTCCTCACTCTACAGGGTCTGCCACTAGAAGTGTTGTTTCCTTTCGATTTGATGGGAAAAAACCCGGAATCTAGAGCTGCGGATCCAATTCAGAGTCTGCTTGCAGTTTGAGCTAGGCCTGAACTTTTCCAGCCTGGCGCCGTGGCAGTGGACATGCCTGATGCTGAAGGGAAATTAGATCTGCTGTGACATCGAGCACGTTTCAACTGCACTTCATAGGCAAACAGCGTGCTTGTGCCTGGTTCAGGTTCACAGTGTATTGGGGCAATCTGATCAAAAGCAATGTCAGTGAAGCCCTCAAAGTTTGCAAGTTCCCAGTGGGTCCCAAGATCCGCGATCCCAGCTTTGAAGTTTGATGATTTTGATGCGATCAGTTCATGGTTTGAGGTGCTGCCCTTGCTTCTGCACCTGCTACGGTTCCGATGCCACGACCTGGTGGTGCCATTCCCAAAGTTAAGGCTTGGGGGTAAACAGAAAGGAAGTTGCAACATTCGCATCCTGTCACAGACTGAAAAGGTAAACAAAAATGGAATAGCCCCAAGGCCTTAAGATCCTTAAGACAAGGAATATGCAAGAAGATGCTGGTTGTTGGTACATGAAAATGCACGACAGGCTGGCGCTCATGCTTTGGCCAACAGCTTTGAGTCCGTGACAGGCACTCTCTGACATGAGCTGTGCGGCTGTAAGAATTTGGGAAGTAATGTCTTTAAGATACTTTAAGGACATGTCAGAGACATGTAGGATCATCTAAGGCATCTAAGGACTAAGCGTAAGTTGCAAGAATTTGCAGGTCTGGCCATGACCTCTGCCGGCATGTTCTTCGCTGGTCGGCCAAAAGAGGGGCTCCCAGGGGTTTTCGCTTTGTCCAGGGCTCAGAGTGGAAGCAACGAAAATCATTCAGCCAAGTTCAAGCCATTTCCAACAGGTCGCTGGTGCCTCACAAGAGAAACATTTCCGAGGCCAAACAGGGACGTCACTGCTGGCTGCAGCGAGGATGACCACTGCGTCCGGCGTGTGGCGCAGGTTCCTGCAACAGCAAGCATGACGGTAGAAAGTGAATGGCTTGCAATATAGAATTCATAGAATCTCACAATGAAGTTTGCCTTAAATGAATTGCCACATTTTGTAGATTTCGCACATTGACACACAGGAAGTTTCATGCAAATGTCATGCGTCCTTTCATCCAGGTTGGGAATGCTTTATCTTTGTGCTGGGCCTGCCCCTCAATTCTCAGCCCATGCAGGCTCTTGAAAGGCTCTTGGGTCCAAGCGCAGTGACCAGGATGGGGACTCAACCCTGTTCATTGCAGATGGCGGCCGGGGAGCAGTTGCTGCCTCAATTTCGACCGAAAAAGTGTTCGGCGCGGCTCATTCTTCAGCTGCTTCAGCTTCAGGGTCACCAGTGACTATCAGCGACTCAGGTTGTAGCTCTTCCCTCTGCCACTGCCTCCCAGCATGATGTGGTTGGTGCCTCAGTCTGACGAGCTGAAGCCTGCAGCCACAGCATTTTGCTGCATGTAGAAGCCCGGCTTGTGGCTGCATGGTGCATTGATGTTTGAAGGAAAAAGTTGCAGATGCTCGTGGCGTGCGTGGCCTTGCCATGCTTTCCGTGCCATATTCAGGAACCCAGGCCAGGGTTTTGTCGAGCGGCAAAAGAAAGGAAGTAGTGACTGCAATCGTATTGAATGGGGGATTCGTTGCATGTTGGTATTGAAATGCGACTTGCACAATTCACAGGCGGTGGCCCTTTCGATGGTGGTGACTCTGATGGTGTGCATTGCAAACCTTCTGTGAGACTTGCAGATAGGGCATTGCCATGCATTGCCCAGATTGTTCATAGTCAAGAATTGTTTCACCTTTGACACCCTGAAGCCCAGCTTCAAAAATATCAGCACAGATTCTGCTAGCTGGAGTCTTCTGCGGCGGTCCTTTTCTTTTTGTCCCTAGCGTGCTGGTGAACCTGTGAACTGGTCTGGAATTTTGAGATGTCCATTGAGGTGGAATATTTTCTCTGAAGATGCAATCCATACCCTCTTCCATGTGCTCTTGGATACAGTTTGATTGCGTTGCCTCTTTTGATCCAAGAACAGAAGCCTTCCTGTGAACGCCTTGTTGCCTCCTAGGAGGTCCTCCTAGGTTCTCTTCCCCGAACCTCATCATTTCCATCGCAGCTCTTTCACCCCCAGCGGCTCTCGAATGCTGCCATCAAAGTTGTCCAGCGGGCTTGCGACCATAAAGAGAGCAACCCCTGATGATCGACGTTCACTTGTGGCAGTCACTTATGGCACCGGATCGTTTACCGTCACTTGTGGCACTGGATAAAGTTGTTGATCGTTTGACAATCAAATGACCAACTTGAGTTGCAACCCAACACTGCTGGGTAATTGTAGGCTTAGTTGCGACTTGTTTCTTCTCCGAGCATTGTGGCAACAGACTTATGCAGCCAGCGGCCAACTGATGGAAAACATTGTGGTTTAATGTGGTTTATGAATTGTGGCAAAGTCATGAGTCCAAACCATGCCGCTGGGCCTCTATCCATGCGACGCAGGGGTTTCTGCCGCTTGGCGCGATTGGCATATGCATACTGGCGATGGCCACTGCCGGTTGCAGTGCAACAGGGGTTCTCCAAATCTTGATGCAGCTGTGATTTCTTTCTCTTTGCTTTCACGAGGCAAGTTGCTATCTATACTCTATTAAAATTGTTTTTTTCCGTGCTGAAATCTGACAGTTTGAAACTGCTTGAAGCTGAACCAAAGTTCTGTTTTCAACCTGGATAGTATTTGTATGTATTTGTGACCTCCGTAAACAGTAAATGTGATATTGTTGCATTTCTTTTGCAATGTCTGGGCTTCGTGGAGGAACTTTGGAGGTCTCCGGAACCCGGTGGTGCCGTGCTTGCTTTGGGCAATGCATGGAATGCAGCTGCAGCAGCGACAGGAGAATTGTGTCTCGCCCTGCATGTGCCAAAAGGCCCTGCAAGCCTTTGATACAGAAGTTGACAGAGCGCGATAGACTCTGCGAAACATTCTGCCCATGACCATGTTGATACTCTGACCCTGACTCTTCGTTGAGAAGCAAGGCTGGGGTGCAAAGTCTCCCACATCATCGCAGTTGGCTCCCACCGCAACTTCACTGCAATCTCTGCCCTCCTGACCAAGCCGCTTGGACACAAGAACTGTTGCATTGCTGTTCAAAAGTTCCAACAGATGTTACGACAATTTGTCGGTTCGTCATATTGATTGATGCCAAAGCTCTGTGAATGTGGGGACAAGCTGACCTGGCCGACAAGACAAAACTAAAGAAAGTGCATGGGATGAACTTGTTCAAGACTGCCAATAATGGAGGTATGGGCAGTCTGAATTCAGGAGGCAATAAGACAAATGGAATAACAAACACTATTTGGCCCTACCGTGTCATAAATGTAAAAAGGAGCTTGATTCAGACAGAGACAAACCAGTGACCAGTGACAGCACACAAAGCTCATTCCAAGTATGACATGCAAGGGATGGTGACAGAAATACACGAGGGCACAACGAACTGCCGGAACATGATGAGAGCAATCAACAAGCAAAGCTTGTCCATGGCAATATAGGAGACTTGTCGAGACTTACAAATTCCAGAGAAGACAGGGGCAATTGCAAGCGCATGTCGCATCCTGGTAAGTCTAGCAGCTGAAACAGCTCTCTTCCAGACTGGCTGCCTTCATTTTGCTTGTGATGCAACAAAACAAGTATTGCTTGCGTGAAAGTCTTTCACGTGTGATAAGATGTATTTCCTCAAGGCGACTGGAAGCGCACATGATGTGTTTCTGTGTGAACACGTTCATGTCACCATTCAGACCCAAGGCATGGACAACACGAGATTGATCACAAGTTCTTTCGAATGTCCGATTGGCTAAGACCAGATGAACAGCTGGATTTGACTTGGCCTCAGTCGATCAGAGCTATTTTTTGTCACTGGGAAATACATGAGTTGAACATTCTCCTATTAGCTGTACCTTCAAGCGGATTGCTGGAAGAAAGGAACTGCCAAAGCCTCGATCATTCCTTGATGCTAAGCGAAGATGCATGGATGAGCGGCTATGGTCCGGTCCATTGCCAGCCCGAGTCCGTTAGGTTAATTGGCTATCCCCCGATGAGGTTGGGAAACTTGTGTACTCTCTGGTAATTAGCGGTAGCTTGTGCGGTATGTTGTTGCAGTATTTCGTTACTGCAAGTAGTAGATATGTGTATAGTTGTACGTATGTAAAGCATGTAATGGCTAACATAGAATATACACAGTAGGAGCTGGAGGTGTGTACATAGGATGTGTGTTACATGTATATATATATACATATACATATATACATACACATATTATATATATATATTATATACATATACATATATATTTATACACATATACATGTATATATATATACATATATATATATGTTTACATATACATATACACACAGTTAAATTACTTCCCTCGAGTGATCCCCACCCTGACACAGTTTCTGACACACCATCTGGAAGTATATATATATATGGCATAGGAGGAGGAGGAGAGGACGAGGGAGGACGAGGTCTCTTAAAAGCTGCCTGGCAGGTGAGGAAAATCGATCGATTCAGGTCCTGCATTGGGTCCGTGCGGGGCCTGCGGGGGTCCGTGAGTCCGTGGGTCCGTTGCGGGTCCTTGCCGGTCCGTGCGGGGTCCGTGGGGACCGTGGAGTCCATGAGTCCGTGGGGTCCGTGCGGGTCCGTGGGGTCCGTGCGGGTCCGTGGGGTCCGTGTGTCCTTTGGGCCTTGATTGGCCCTATCCCGGATGAGCGGCAACAACACTGTCACTCTAGTCTCAGTGACCGGATTTTCTTCTTTTCCATTTCAGTGGGCAGACTTCGCACTTGCGGCGAAACGCAGCTTGGACTCGCAGCCTGTGATTTTTTGTTTCATGTAAACAGGAGAGCTACGTAGAGAAACAAATGTAAATAAATCACAGCCCATGGCAGGACGCGCCTACCAGTTCTGAAACTTGACTTCTGACATGCTCTCTCTCTCTTTGGACTGGACTAAGGAGAGTTGAGTTGAGCGAAGCTCTGCAGGTTCTGGGTCTTTTCTCGATTTGTGCCAAGCATGCGTTGTGCTCTTGTCCTGAACAGTCTCCTAAGTCTGATGAACTTGTGGAATCAACATCTCAAAGCTAAGAAGAAAATCATATTTTGTCTAAGAAGTGTTTTTTTTGGGCCTCGAAGAAGCAGGCCTTGCAATCTGCAGTGCAGCCAAAGAGCACCGCTGAAAATCGGCTGGTGCTGCTGCATTGTGATCAGGCCAGATGGGCCAGATGTGATTTTCTTTTTTGCGGTGATGTGAATGCTGAGTCATCTGAGTATGTGTTTGAACTGAGCCAGGGGCATAATCGCTCTCCAACCCTGGCATTGACTTTTTTCCTTCACAATGGCCACACTCTCCGACAGGCATGTGGGCTTCAGCTCAGAGAAACGTTTTTCACAGCCCAGAGTTTTTCCAGGGACGCAGTAATTGTTCTGATGAGTTCCTGTTTTGGGACCGGCTGATGGCTGCAGTTCTGTTGAGGCCTACGGCAGACTCTTGGAAGTGAGGCCTGACGTGGATCCGCTGCCGCCATACCGCCGGGGTCTTTGCGCTCTGGAGGCGGAACTCTACGGTGTTTCTCGACTCAAAGAGAGGTCGCTGTCATGTCACTAGTTCATTAGTTGCAGCGAATAAACCAAGATTTTGATTTGGACTTGGGTTTAAAACCTCTATAGCACTATAGTCAAAGTCGAGTCATGGACCAACTTTGAGGTATTCGGACGGTGTGTGTCTTGATTTCGCGGAGGGTGTTGTGGGTCTGTGAGGAACCATGCACAATTTCGGAGGAAGACTACTTTGGCAAGCACATCACAGAGCTGACACTTAGACTTCAAATGAGCTGAAGACCTGATGCAAGGGTGTAGTTGCGGACAGATGGTTTCTATGCAACCATGCACTGTTTGCCTCAAGGTAAGCGTGCCCAAGGGTAAACCAAGATTGCACTTTGCCCCTGTGCGTTGAATTCTAAGGATGAGTCTTCCAAACTTGGATGAGCTGTCCTCTTCTTGCCTTGGCTTCAGCTGCAACTTTGGTTTTGAATGGCTTTGACCAACGCAAAGACTACCAGGAATATTCTGATGTAGGACAAGTTGTAACTTTCAGTGTTGCCAGATGTTGCGTCCCGTGCTCCCGGCTAGAAAGGTCACGAGTCGTTCCGCCCGATGCCGGTGGACTTGGACGAGTCAGAAGAAGATCCCGACTTCGATGCTTCAGAGACCTTTGGACAAGCCATCACTGCCTGGATCTCAGCTTTCAGATGCTTTCAGGATATCCCAAAATGATTTTCCGATGTCAAGGAGTTGACCAGTGACCAGAGAGGAAAGAAATGGAAAGAACCATTTCTTTGGCAAGGTCCGGAGATTTTCAATTGCAACTTTGATCGCTGAGCTCGCTGATGCTGCAAAAAAAAAACGGTAGAATCTGCAGCTCCGTCGGACAAAGAAACAGTTTCCCTGGGAATCGATGTTCGGGTCACACTTTTTGCATCTTTTTGCATCTTTTTATGTTTTGTCAATATTTTTGTACCATTTTCCCTTGTGTCGCATTCGCCCCAAGACATCAGACTGGCCAGTGGCCCTGAGGCGCTAGCGATATATTGTGGGTTCAAGCAGAGTCATGAAGCATGATAGAAGCCAAGCTCCTGACTCCAAGCTGAAAGACAGCTTTTCACGGGAGGCGATAAAGATGTTAAGGGCTTTTCCGAGTAAAAGCTAACTTGATCGCGCCCGAGATTTGTTTGATTAGAGTCGCCGTCAGATTCTGAGCATGGGTCACCCACACAAGTTGACATTTCATGACATTTCTCTTTGTGAATGGTGCAAGACAGTAACCCTTGCTTTTCTGGGTGAAGCTGCAATGTCGTCATTTAGCTCCAAGGGGAGGCGCTCAGCAGCAAGTGCTATAGAACTATAGAACCATCTGATTGTTTTCATGACATCGCAATGAAGAGGATGAAGTTTATTCATCTTAGAGATTGCTTTCGGTATATTTTGGCAATATTTGCATTTGGCGGGGCTAAACGAATTGTGCCAAACATGACAGTCCCATGACACATCTCAAAGCCTCAAAGCCTGGTTTTGCATTCAGATCTTCTGGACATGCCCTTGACCGAGAAGGTGGGACCAGGCCAGCACAGATGTTGGTCAAAGGTCACCAACCAAGGATGGATGCCCCTGAAGAAGGAAAGCATGGGAAACAATTGGAACAAATGGAAAAGATGCAAACAAAGTAGACCCAATATTGCCAGCATTTTTTTCATTCAGAGGCACTGAATCTTGTCTGATCATGTCAACTGGTCTGCGACTATGCCATATTCTTGGCTCAGGCTGTGCAAGTCTGAATCGTTATCGAACATTCTCCTTATCAATGCAAAATGACATCGGCTCAGAAATCCTGCGTGCCATTGGGATCACTTACCCCCTATTTATATCCTTCGTCCGCAATCGAGAAAGCCTGCCAGAGGGAATTGAGACTTGAAGCAGACACAAGCTTGGCAGCCGTCAAAAACCTGTAGCGCCTCAACAAGTCTTGTAGAAGTGGCTTCATGTGGCCCTCGCGCCATGTTTGTTTGGCGAGCTCTGATACTTCAGCTGCATTTGTTGCAGGGTGATGCCAGCAATGTGCCGCTTGGTTCCAAAAGATATTTCATGACATTCCATGATATTTCATGATACTTCCATGCTCACAGAGGCCCAAGAAACCTAAGAGACCCAACAGATCCGGAGCGAGTCACGAAAAAGTCATGTGATCTTCGCCCGTGCTACAAGGCTACTTGGATCGGCGGTGACCTGGCAGCATCTGGCAGCATGGCGCTGGGATCATTTTGGCTCCATGTCCTATGAGCAGAAGCATCGAGGAGTATGTCTTGCCATCGTACCGTATGCATCCGTATGCGTCAAAGTATTCAACAAATCTTTCAGAATAAGTTTGATTTGCTTTGGCCAGTAGTGCTGTGCACAGCATCATCTCTTCCTCCCACTGAGAAGGCATGTTCTGATGCATCAACAGATGAGTGCTCCTCATTCTTGCAGGCTGGGTGTCACGGCTTGGCACGGATGGCTCGTGTGGAGGATTTGAAATTTCGGGAGACGTCCCCACATTGACCAACTAGGCAGCTAAACTCTAGACGGAACAGCTGAAACGTTAGGACATGTTCTGTTTACTCTACTTCCAATGTTGTTTGTCTTCAGATTTAAAGTCCAGCTCTATCTCCAGCATCGCACTGTATGTTTTCTGATCTTGTGGATTTTTTGTTGACTTTCTTGAGGCAAACTCCAAACGTTCAATCACCTCCATGTCCAAAGCACTTGAGCTGCACGGAGTACATAGGACATAGGAGTACCCAATCTGGGCGTCATGATTTGTGAGGGTCTCTGATGGTGCCATCCTTCGCTGCCATGCAAGTGATTCAAGGTAACGAACGTTTCCGAAACACCTCGCGATGCGAACCAGAGCAATCCCTTGGGAAACGTGACCTTCGCCAATTGGTCTGCAAAGAATTACATGTTTCTTGGCGCAGAAAGTGTTTTGAAAGCTGAGGAAGGCATTTTGATGCGATTTAAGCGCAACATATTTGCACAGTTTCCATGAAATAGTCTGAAATGCTACATTTGCATGCTTTCAATGTCGATGATCTAGATTTTCGATTGCAGAGGAATATCTGTCCATCCTGGTTTGTTTGAGCGCTTTGCTGGGCCACGCCGCCACGCTGCACAGGTTCATTCATATCCCCAAGTGTGCTGGAACATCTTTCAGAGCCGATGCCTCCTTGGTGGTGGCACCATCCTATTTTCAAGAGAATCGAGCGCCTTGCTGCAGGATCTGCAGGTTTAGTATTGTGTAAGCACAGGGCCTATTCTGATTTGCAGCATCCTGATCCAATAACTGCCGCTGGGATGAACTGAGGAAGAGTCCTTTCAAAGCAACTTGGACGGTCACAGAGCTTCTTGCATTGTCGGACAACATGAATAGCATTGAAAAACTGGCCTTGAGCAAAGGCAAGAGTCGCAAGTCGCAAGAGTACAAAACTAGCCGTGCAAGATGAAAGACGTCCCCAACGCACTGAGTGTTATCTTGAGATCAACATCTAATTTTTGCTGCGCCCAAATTCGACGTCCATCTGCACGATGCCAGGTACTCCACGCGGAGATAGTCAGATCGACATGATCATTTTCCGCAGTCCTTTAGTGCATATCTTGTCACTGGCTCGGAAGTTGTGAAGAGAAGACTGGGATGTGTGTTCGGATGTCCTTGCTGTCGCTGGGCTCCACTTGGCTCCCTTACTCAGGTCACAATTTATGGAGTGCAAGTATGACTTCTGGGGTAACATGGCAGTTGCGGGCACTGACTTCCCCACGCGTCCAGGCACACTGGTGACAAATGAGAAGGTGGTGGAACAAAGAGCAAGAGCTGCAAAGATGCCTCTATTCAAACAGGTTAACCCTGGTAGATGTGACAAGTCTAGTCGAAACCAGACACTGGCGGGCTGGCAGCCAGTGGTCTCCCAATGAAGTATGCACTGGGATCAGAGGATTTGGTGGTGTTCAATGCTTTTCGATGGTTTTCCCAAAGTGGGGTGTCCATGTGCAGTTGGGTCAAGCAAGTTTGGGTAGCTGGTGCTTAGCAGTTGGCTTTCGCTCCGTGCGATTCAGGTCTATATGGTGGATTGGCTGAGTGGATCAATCATTTCGTTGAGCTCAAGGATGCACCTCTAGATGGAGCGCTTCCAGACACAGAGGAGCAGGGGAGCCATGAACCTCATGCAACATAAGGGCAGCTGCAACTGCAGCCTTTTGGCAAGGTACAATGATGGACGAAAAGGGGGAAAGCTGGGAAAGTTGAAGAGGACTCTTGCGAACATATCCATTTGCCTCCATCTTGCAGGAATGGGCTCAAATTGCAAACTATCGCTGCTACAATCCATGGAATATGCAGACCAGCAGCTGAGCGGAAACGGAAATGAAACCAGTTCCGTATAAAAAGGTCATGGACAAAATCAAAAGGACACTGCAAATCAAACCCTCTTTTGTGTTTGTGTTTTGTTGACTGCCCTGCGTCTCAAGGATACCTGGCAACTGAATGGAGTCATTCAGCACCCTTCAATTCATTTGAGCCAAATTTGCAGACGGCAGTTGGCGCACTGAATCGTGCCATGACAGCAGCTTGAAGGTGTTGTGAATGGTGCTACTTTGCATGAGCTCAAAAGAATTTTAAAGTTTGTTTATCTTCGTTGACTTGATTATACAATTATACAAAATGGTCTGCAAAAATATGTTCCCTTTGGTGTCTTTTTGTTTGCGTTGGCAATCCGTTCGCACTACAATTTCTGTTACAACAAGCATGGATTGAATTTGTGGCAGCTGTGTCTAGTAGTATTTAGATTCAGATGTCAAAGGTCCGGCACAGCATTCTGTTTGACTTGCACCTGCCGACTGCTGAGGTGTACAATTTGTTGGTCTTTCAGAATTCTACATTGAGTCGCTGTGCTTATTGAACCTGCACAGGCGCGCACAAAACGCACGTGCCACTTCTCGGTCTTGTTCAGCAGGCCACCTATCAATCATACATGGCCGGTCTGGAACGTCCACTAGCCGCTAGCCGCTTTACAGGAAACGTCTTGTAGTCAGGATTGTGATGGAGACATGCCCAGGCTCATTGAGACTTACCAACTTATGGAGACTCATTGACAGTCGAAGCGTTTCCCGGATATGGTTTTAAAATGTTTTAAACACATGTTCTTGCTTTGGATCATTTTGGATCGGTGAGGCATGGGACCGTGCCAGAGACATGCGCTTGTGGTGGAAGAGGATGCAGTAGTTTGTTCAATGTGGGCTTGGTCATTTAGGTCAGTTTGTTCGTTTGCTCACAGATCAGACCAAATTTAAAGCCACGAAAAGGACGAACTGACGAACTGCAAAAAAGAATAAAAGAGCAAGGGAAGATTGATTGAGCAATTTGCAGTTGATTGAATCACGAAGACAGCAGCGACCTGGGTCCATTTTTTGGTTTCTAGATCGAACCAAACCCAATGTTCCAAAGTTTCAAGATCTTTGTTCCCAAAGTTCCACATGTCTTGGGTCCAGGACCTCTGGCGGGCACTAGTCCCCTTGCTGAAATGGTCGAGCTCTATGCTCTTGGAAAAAGGTATCACGATGTTCCATGATGTTCCTAAGTTTGTTTCCAAATTTTCCAATGATTCCTTTCGGACATTCCTGACATTTTGGAGTTTCCAGGCACCGTTGCACCTTGATCGCTTCTTCGATCTTCGTACCCTCAGGTCATTTGGAGCACTTTGTACCCGACCACGCGATCAGCGATCTCCCACCGGCTGTGGTTAAGCAGATGCGCAAACTGGTTCGGCTCGATGCACAGTGGCCCGGTGAGATCTTGTCACAATGAAGACATGTGAAGTGCTGTTGGTTGACTTTTGGGGGCTATACTTTCAATACTACCCAATGTATTGGAGATTAATGGAGATTATCGTCATCCATTGTGGGAATCCCTATGAACCAACCACTACAATGCCTTGACTACAAACAGACTAACTAACAATACAACCAGTACATCTGAGCTCATTATGACATTGTGCTGAAAAAATGCTTCTGTCTATGTGTCTGCGGTTGTGTCTACTGTAACAGGAGTTATATGCCCCAGCGTAGGGTGAGTGTTGTATCCCCTGGCACCAGAGCCAGTGCCTGTGTCACGTTTGCAGTCATGTCAATTGTGCCGAGTACATCCTACGGCCGCACAGCATATCTTGTGTTGAGTATCCGCTTGACTCATCACTCATCATGAATTTCACGACCAAGCGGTGTGGCGGTGTGGGACCGTTTTAATCGCTGCGTAATCTCCGAAATCGAACCCCATTACTCTATTGTTTTGACAGGAGCCAAAGAGAGGCTTTGTTTCAGGGCATCTGCAGTTTTTTAGAACGGCGATGGCTATGATATGACGATGATCACGAAGATCACGACGATCACGACAATGACAGAGACAATTACGACAATCATGAGGAGGATGATGCTGCTGCTGATGCTGATGCTGATGCTGATTAGGAGAAAGAGGTAGGATAAGTGGAATAAGTGGAAGGAGGAGGAGGAGGAGAAGGAGAAGGAAAAGGATGAGGAGGGGACGCTTATCTTTCTGATAATCGTCATGATACTAATTACTTGGCGTCAGTTATACTAGGTTGTTTCTGTTATAGCCTTCGTTCAAGGTTACAACTTGCAGTGGACTTGAAGCATCAAACAGCTTACCCGAATCTTCCTCTAAGGATCTATGCCATGGTACTCAAGCGTTTCGAAACGGAGCTGCGCCACGCTTCGGAGATTTCTGGTGTCCAGATGTTTTGCCCGGAGAAGTTTGACACGATGTGGGTGCAGGCAAAAGTTGGGCCTTCCTTGGTCCCTAAGATGTGAGTGAGCTAAGAGCTAGTACTAGATGTAATCTAGCAGTACTAGTTAGTGCAGTGCCCAGGCAAGGGAGGCACAAACCTTTCTGCTGTGCATATCGGCATGGACGCACCCAACTTGAGTATTCAGCTTGACAAGATGAAGAAGCAGAAGATTTGTATGCTTCTTCCATGCTGTGATTGTCCAGTGCATTGCTGATTGCAGAACCAGAACTTTATTGGTTTCTATTTGAGTTTGTTGAGGGCTATCGCTCGTGACTCGCATGTTTTGATGCACCAAACCTTGCGGGTCGACATGCAAATGTGATGCTGATGCACTGATGAATAGTGTTTAATTTTGTTTAAAATATGTTCTTTGCAAGGTTGATCACCTTCTTGGAGAACTCGGTTTGGCAAATGTTTCGAGGCTGCAGTTTGGTACATAAAATTGACTGCATTCCCACTTTGTTCACTGTCACTGGAGATGCTGGAGCTTGCCAAAGACAGGTTGCTCCTGTCTTCCCCAATCGGATTGCTCTCGCACTAACAGCTCCAAGGTCACAAGTTTGAAGAGATCAGCACAGCCAAGCGGTCGACAGTGATGAGGAAGTGAGAGGCTCTTGTTGGAATTGCCGCGAGGAAAAGAAACGCGACTGGCTCTAGACTCTACTCTATTTGGCAATTCTCATGTGGCTATAAATTATGTATATATGTAAAAATCTCTCTCTCTCTCTCTCTGTCTGTCTGTCTGCCTATACAGTCTATACTTATAATACTATATATAGATGAATTGTATGCTCAACACACAGAGAGACACACAAACATATAATGTATATGGATGTATATGGCATATGTGTACATGATGTACAATTATACACACATAGACAATTAGACATAGACACACACACATGTATATATTTATATATTATAATATATATATAGTTAACATTTTAACTATATATATATAGAGTTAATTATTCAACTATATATAATATATATATATATATATTATAAATTTTAACTATATATATAATATAATATATATATATAATATAATATATATATATAATATAATAATATATATATATATATTATAATATATATATATATTATAAATTATAACTATATATATATGTGTTGTATGGTTACGGGCAAAACCATCCTCTTGCGCGCGCCGACGTCCTCCGCGTGTCTGAGCATCAAAAAATACTGTGTGATCATGGCTTTCATCTTGCAACGCACAGCTTAGCAACCACCTGTGCGTTAATGTTACAACAACATCATCATCATCATCGTCGTCGTCGTCGTCATCATCATAGTGTCGTCGTCGTCGCCGTCATCATCATCATCATCAACATCATCATCAACTCTTTTGAGACCTCTTGAAGAGTCCCTTGAATATAAAGTTTAACGGGGGTGGGGATAACTCTGTTGAAACATTTTGAAGATTCCCTTGAATATAAAGTTTACCAGGGGGGGATTTAATGATTCCCTAGAAACTCTGTTGAAACCTCTTGAAGATTCCCTTGAATGAAAAGTTTCACGGGGGTGGGGATTTAATGATTCCCTAGAAATTCTGTTGAAACATCTTGAAGAATCCCTTGAATACAAAGTTTAACGGGTGAGGGCATTTAATGATTCCCTAGAAACTCTGTTGAATCCTCTTGACGATTCCCTTGCATACACAGTTTAACGGAACGGGGGTGGGGATTTAATGATTCCCTAGAAACTCTGTTGAAACATCTTGAAGATTCCCTTGAATATAAAGTTTAACGGGTGAGGGCATTTAATGATTCCCTAGATACTCTGTTGAATCCTCTTGAAGATTCCCTTGCATACAAAGTTTAACGGGGGTGGGGATTTAATGATTCCCTTGAAACTCTGTTGAAACCTGTTGAAGATTCCCTTGAATATAAAGTTTCACGGTTGTGGGGATTTAATGATTCCCTATCTTGACGATTCCCTTGAATATAAAGTTTCACGGGGGTGGGCATTTAATGATTTCCTTGAAGCATGTTTAAGGTTTCCTTTCAACACGCCAGTCAATATTGCTCTTCAATGGACTTGGAAACCCTGCAAAGGCGAAAGAGGGGGTTTGCGCGTATGGTTATTATATGTTATTATATAGATATAGATGGATATAGATATATGCATGTATGTATGTATATATATAATATATATACAAAATATGTTTGTTATTTACACAGTGTTCAAATCCAGATCTCATTGTTGACTCTGTCCACAGGCATTCGTGCGAAGGAGCTCACTGCCAAGGTGCCGGCCAAAGTTTGATGTCACTGCAAATTCACCTTGTCAAATGTCTGGTGGTGTGCCAGGTAACCAAGCTCGGGCGGGAAGGCAAATGGCAGCCTGCTCTGCTAGTGTTGGACGAGGTGCCATGGCGAGTGCGAGACAAGATCTGAACAGAGATGCATAATGTACTGAATCTGAATGTATGTGATATACATGCGGAAAACAAGGTTGACTACTCAAGCAAGACAAAGTGATCCGAAGCAACTCTGACAGAGATACATGATCAATGATGACTCACATACATCAAATGCATTCAATACATTCCATGGATTTCATGCATTTCAATTCAACGGAATGATTTCGCTCAATTCTCTCAGTTCGAATCTTGTTCATCCTGCGGTCTTTGTGCGCTTCAGCAAAGGCTCGCGATGGTGGACTTCTCGACCTTGTTCTTTGCAATGCAGCAGTGGGTTGCTCATGGACTAGACTTATATAGTTGGCAGTGGTGCCACATGTACTTCGTACAGTATCATTTCTTTTTTGAGAGTGACAGCAACTCGGTTTAGGTTTCCAAAGGAATATTGATGTAGCCAAGGTCACAGCATGTGCCCGCAGTCAAGCTTGGCAGGTTCAATTGCGGTTTGATTTGCGGTCTTTCGCTGTCAAATGTGACTGAAAGTCAGCGGCATGAACAAAAGGCCACTGTCTAGAGGAAAGCATTGGCAGGCCAGCCTGTCACTGCTGCAGACAATGTCCCAGGGCAGGCGCATTCGAACAGATCACTTGGGAATTGGTGAAATGTGTAGATAGATGGCCCGCTTCTTATTGAGCCAAACAACTGGCTCAACGAGTCCAAAATGAGTTTGCTCGGATCAATCCTGATGAGATAGATTCTTCCTGATTGCTTGCTTGGCAAATACATCATCAATCCATGCGTTCATCCATCATATTTTGTAAACATATTCATCTATTCGTGCATGTTGTGTGTGGAACCGTGTATGCTCTCCATAATCTACTCTAATCATAGAAATCAAGGCAACTGCTGCAATCCTCTTTCTCCCGCGCTCTCCCACTCCATTCTTCT